>SMLS01077037.1:0-13337 GCA_004785975.1 Popillia japonica
ACATTCATCGCTCAAAAGAACACGCAATAAAAAGTTTGGCTCGGATTGGATTCTCTCTAAAATAGTATTGTGCACATTATCATTGATGTACGGGGTTGCACTTTACGTACACGAAATGGGCTCAAAGGATTCCCTGATAATACTAAATGTACTGTGGCTTTACTAGGAAGCTATCCCGCGCTATCGGTCTTGTGCTCGACGTTGGATCTTCATGAACACCATTCAATATTTGTTCTTCTAATTGGACGGTTCGAGGCTCTCTACCGCTGTTGCGATATTTGGGTATTAATGTGTCAATTTCTCTAAGTCGATGATCCAGTCTTCGGAATGTATTGGTAGTTGGCTGTCGCCATTGTGGGTACCCTACTTGGAATGTCATTTCAAAAATCGTCAAAAATCGATAACTATAGTTTTTAATTCAAACAAGCAACCCTTTTGTAGAACGTTGTCATATGTACTGTTATGGGACGATCATGTAATTTGGAAGCATTCTAGTATGAAGGTCATTTTGGTGATTTAATCTTTCATTTCTAATTAATTCTCTTTTGAATACATTTCTAAATTTATTAATTTTGATATTTATATCGTGCATGCACGTTTGAATTTCAGGTACGAGTGATTTACGTTTTCCTACATCAGATTAGGAACGTGACCTTTAGCTATCTTAACGGGGTTTTAGAAAGTGTTCTTTGGTTACCATATGGGATTTGCCCTTTGTATTCTATATAAAGAATGTACAATCAAGTTGTAGTGGAATCCTAAAGTTACTATATATATATAAACAAATTCTTTTGAACCACAAATAATTTATTGTAAAAAACACACGGGAATTAAGCAAGTGCAATCTAACCAAATCTAACTCCCTTCTGATAACATTTTCATTTTCTCGGATAGACTTCGGTGTTGGGTTTCTCCAAAGCAGATAAAATGTTTTACATTTCGATGTATTCTATCTCCTGATCTATGAATTATGCAGTAACCTCAAGCAAGCTTTTCTAAAATTTGTTTGCGAAATACGAATAAAGATCCTGGCCCACATGGCTTGTTAATCGTGTTCATGAAAAATATAGCACTTCTCTTTGTACTTCGTTACCACTAGTATTTCGTAAATCTTGGTAAAATTTGAAAAATATAGAAGTTATTTTATATAACACCTACTTGTAGGCGTTCGAATTATTACATTGCTTCACTAACTATAACAGTTTTTGGAATAGCAAAATTATTCATTTTATTTACAAAATTTTGACAGATTGTTTAATTCCACATCTGGCCACGAAACTCAAACATGTATCTTATTGTTTTCTGAATAAAAAAATAAAAACATTACGTTTTGCTTTAGGTAACCTCAAAGAAAGAAGTCCATGGGTGTTAAGTCTGGTGACGGAGCTGTCTAATATGTTGGTCCAATTCACCCGCCCGGAAAATGTACATCTAAGAATTCTATAACAATCAAGGTATCATGAGCTGGACACTCATCTTGTGGGAATAACGTACGTCGCAATTTCTCTTGCTTAAGTCATGGCAAACAAATAACATAACAAATAGCATAACAAATTCTAAAGCATTACCAAGTAATAGTGTTGATTTAAAATTCCATTAAAACAAACATTGCATTTATCGAAAACGTTGTTTCACACTAAATTAAATGTAGATAAAGTACGTTATATTCCATAGTGCTCTCGCCAACTTATAAGCAAAACTCGATTCTAAAAGCGTAATCTGTAAGTTCTAAGGTGTGCCTGAATGGAGGTTTTACATGGATAAATTTTAAACACTACACTTTATAATTGTTTGGAATAATGTATGTATGATTGACATTAACTGTAAGGTACTGATTCGATAGCCATAACAGTCCGGGCATCATCATCGAAAACGATTTATGTAATTAAATTTCTTTAAAGTTACTCTGCTTACACCTACATTCGGATATTTTGCATTAAATAACTGTATTGCATATTTATACGAGACTTCTCCGTTACCATAACATTTTACCAGGTAGATTCGCTGCTCTAACGTCTATTTTTTATTCGGATTATGCTCGCTGAACTCTCAGTAAATGTCTTTTGTTAACGACTAATACGTGGGTAATATAATACTGATGTATAACATTCGACTTTCGTCGTATTTAAAATTAATAACTAGACATAATTTCCAGTTTTTGACCGTATCTTAAGTGATTACTGGCATAATTCTGAATTCTAAACAAGTAGTCCTCACAAAATTTTTATAAATAGTATTAGATTTTAACATTAGAATTTGTTCAAAATATGTATGTTACTATGTTTACATATTTAGTCATATAAGTTCTGCACAATGTGAGCTCCTGAGCAGAGAGTTTATATTGACAGAATAGAACAAGTAGAACTTAGATTTATTTTTTAATACATACATACATAAAACGGATATTAACTTATCCAAAACTAATTATATCTTCTCTTGCATTCTACAAAAGGTATAAAGGTCTGTCTATTTGTCGAGTATTCTAGCTTATTAATTAAACATGGATATTCTGTTTGTTTTAGG
Source organism: Popillia japonica (assembly GCA_004785975.1). Classification (NCBI taxonomy): domain Eukaryota; kingdom Metazoa; phylum Arthropoda; class Insecta; order Coleoptera; family Scarabaeidae; genus Popillia; species Popillia japonica. The sequence goes on from SMLS01077037.1 coordinate 2,524, forward strand.
AAATTAGATCAGTAATAAAAGGCAGCTGTTGTATTACTTCTTACTGTTGTGCACCGGTTACTTGCAAAGATTTTCTCAGCAACAAAAACTAGTAGCAGCAAAAGTAGAAATTGTAGTAACTGATACAACACGTAATCTGCGTGTAAAGTAACGCGATTATTAGAATAAATTTAAAACATTTCAATGCAACTTCAACGATTGCTTACTTGCTTACTTACTTACTTAATGCTTTTAATTGAAATTAGCCAGCCCAGGGTGCATGAACCTTTTTTCATTGAGTTTCTTAAATTCGTCCCATGAATTGATTACACTCCGTAGAATTTAATCAAAACCTAATCTTAAGACTTACTCGTAAATACTCGAAATACTTTGCCAAATAAAAAAAAAATACTAAAAAAGATTTAAATTCTACATAGACGGCTTCCGGAAATTTTCGCACAGATAATTTTACATACCTTAAATATTTTTTTCTACTTTTAGGACAACTTAAACTCAATTGGATTAAAAATGAATCTAGGACCTACATATAAATAATTAGGTTTTTGTTATAATTCGTCAGTGTAAGAAATAGACATTTAATTCGTGAATATCCATCAGCACTGCGAGTCTAGGAGGTCCATGGTTTCATTGGTAATTTTCTTCCATCGGTTTTTAGCCTTCGCTACTCTTGTTATCCTTAACATGTTTATATCCTTACTCCACTTCTGTCTCCTTCCTATTGGCCGTCGTGTCCTCCTCTTTCCGTCAACTGTCCTTGCCATTATCATTTTTGGTGTTCTTGATTCCACCAGTCTTTCCATATGTTCCATCCATCTCAGCCTCTGCTGCTTGTCCATAAAGTTCAGTTACTCTGGAATTAATTGCATTCGATTTAACAGTTCGAGTTTGATAAATTCTGTGCCTTGTACGAAATGAAAGAATTGACTGAGTTGTGATTACCATCGTTTCTTGGGTTTCTTCGTACATATATCTATTTTCTTCTTGCAATAGACAACCAATTAAATTACCTTGTTGCAAGTAGATATATGCTCTGTAAAGATCTTTAATCGTTATTTGCCCTGATATTCTTTGAATGTTCTTGTAACTTATACATCAGCTTTCGGTTTTTCCGCAACAAAACAACCACATAATACTTGCATCGGTATATACAATCCTTTACCGAAATACACTGTATGCCAGTCACATACGAGTGATACTTTTCTTTTATCGTCTGTAATAGTATAGCAGTCCCTTTTTTTGATAATTATTCCTAACAGGTGCGATTAAACTAAAGTCTATTCTACATTACAAAATAACTGAGTACGTATGGTTTTACAAAATCTCGCTTGAAATGAATGAACTATATACAGACAAAATTTTAGTTTATGTATATAGTCCGACCCTGTTCTCTACACTTATTGTTGCGATAAACAAGTATTCAACCAAATATATACCGGTTGCATTTAACTTTCGAACGTTAACTCCAGGTGCGCGCATTCGGCAGTGAGTCTTCATTCAAACAAGTCGCGCTATTCCGAACAGTAGTATACACTCGATCGCTCTCGCATACAATTGCCATTCTTTGCGGAACGTTACAATGGCAAAGTGGGCCGTTATTTTAACCGCCATTGCATTGTGCTTCTTGGGTGTTCTGTCGCAAACCCCTAGTAACGTGCAAAATATATCGCCGGAAGAAAGTAACAGCTCCGTATCCTCTTTACTTGCAAATTTTACTTCCGCTATACCACCCGCTAGTACCAGTGTAAAAGATCCGCCAGCTTTCGTAAAAGACGACGATCCTACTGAAACAAGTGTCAAAGAAAACCTATCGCAAATTCCGGGAATAACAGAAACCAGTACTTTCCCACCGTTAGTGCATAATGAACATCCCGAGACTTCTCCTACGACAGCCACTACTCCAACTACACCTGTAACAACAACTCCAACAACAAAGGCACCAGAAATTAAGGAAGCTATTACGGAAATGTCACAGTCACCAACAACGCACAAGCCTAACTCTTCAAATAGGCTGCATTTGAGTTCAATTGCTTTACTCAGTAGTGTCCTGTTATTGAAGTTTCACTACTGATTGGATTAACAATTCAGCAACAGTGAAAGGTTTGTGATTCCTGAAGTATAATTTAATTTCGTATACTACAGTTACATTTGTATGTTTCAACACGCAGTTTCGCAAGGTTGACAGATAATCTTGCGGAACAATAGAATACGAATAAGAGTATACTTTTTTAATGAATAGGAGGAGACTAAAATTCGAATCACGTCACCAGTATAAACGGTATTAATGTAACCTATTAAAAAGCAAAGACAATATTTATTATGAAATATGAATGTATTATATATTATTGATAAAAGCTTGTGAAAGTTACCATGTTTCCTTAAGTGAGAGTTAGGAAAGATTGTTATTATTTGTGACGACATAATTTTATTTTTGTTGTATATTACTCTGCAAACAAGCACCTTCCTTTCATCTATGTTGCTTACTATCGTATTATATTAAATAAACAAACAGTGCCACTAAAACTACTTGGCTCGTTTTTTAGTAGTGATCACTTGAAACGTTACGGAGCAAGTAAAAGAAAAAGTTACAGAGATTTTTTGCACCAAGTACATAACGTAGAATAAGTATTGTACTTTAAAAAATAATTTAAAGAATATTGTTTTGTCTCCGTAATTCTTGAAAACATGCAAGATGTAAGATGTTCATTTCTTCAACGATGAATTGCATAACTACAATCACTACCAACCTTTTGTACACTTTAAGAATACAATGTGAACCGAAAGTTTCAGAACAATTTGTCAAAAACCACAAACATTTAATCAAAATGATGTTAGAGAGTGTAATGTAAGTGATGACATTCCTAAATTTAAAAACCTATATCACGTTTGAACGAGTTTTTTAATTTAATATAAAAATGTATGCAATAAATTACACATTGTTCTGTTAGAATAAACCCCCTATATATAATTTATTTCCATACATATTGAATCATTGTAATCACTGTGCTCAACAGTTTACTTTAAAACTTTGGTTTTTGTACGACTTATCCAAAATTACATACATAACTAAAATTTTCTTTATTTCAGTTCCATATACATATCGTAAACAAATATGAACTTTTGGTAAACAATGTATACTTAACGTAATCACTTTTTAAATTTTTTGTAATTTAAAATTCTTACAAATATTCCTATTGTCAAAGCACACGTAGTAATTAAGTTCTTATTATTATGCATTCTACATATTTGTATTTTCCAGATTTAATTGCACGTTATAGCAACATGGTAACAAACTGAGGAATTTATTAATGTTCAATTTAATTTCTTTGTAAATCTTGAAACGGGAGCTATAATAGTCAATCAAACGCTATTCCTATAACTGAGTTTATGCCATTTCATTTCAGTTTAAATTGGTGATATTAAATGAAGTACTGTTCTTTTTTATTATTTCTAGCATTCTACAATTTAATTATAAGAAAATAATTTTGCCTATTATTATGAGAAACTGTGTGTTTAAACGAAAAGAAATAGCAAAAATGAAAACATTGATTGAAAGTAACCGTCTAGAATATTATTAAATATATTTTGCACCAAGGAAAGTAAAACCTCAGGAATATTTATATGTAGATATTCAAGCTGGATATAATTTGTTGTTTACTTTTATTATGCTCTACATCTAGCGATTGCAAACAAACGTCTGAGAATAATGTTATTCATGTCAATGTTTGACATTGAATTAGTTAAGTCGTTTTTAGCCTACAGCTACAGTTCAAATAACAGGAAATAGATATCAATCAGATGGAAAAATATTAAAAAAACCAACGACAAACTATTAACTAAATTATTAATAGCATTGAGGGTCAACTTTTATTATCATCATCATCTGTAATATAGGTTGTAACTAAAATCTGTTTCATTGTCAGATCCAAATCGAATCATAACCAATATTATCAACAATTTATAGAACGCTTTATGAAATTACTATAAATACTTTTGGAGGACTAAGCCATTGATCTGACAAGAGTATTTATTAGGGAAGTTCAAGGTTAGCTATTATTCATACTGCTTTTTCTAACTTGAAAACAAGTTACATACAATGACGATATCGCAAACAAACCTTTCATATTCCTAATGAACCACGTAGACACACGTGAAGAGATTTCGTTTTAAAGACACGGTTTCGTCATTCAAATTTATTCTGTTTTTCTCTTAAAGATAGGAAGTGCTTTAAATCACTTATGTAAGTTATGTTTTTAAACTTTTGTAAATAAACCATAGGTACGTATTATATTTAGAAATTGTAATTTATAATAAAATTTATATTTTAAAGATATTGTAGTGGTATGTATTTTATTAGTTATTTTGATCCTCATCCTCCTCTGTGTAGATTAATCGATGTGCGAAATCAAATACAGGTATATATTTTAAAATACTCCTACCAATTAAATATGAACAAGAATTAAACAACAAAGATTCAATTCAGTCACAGATATCTTAATTTTATGAATTACAAATTACATAATTGACAGAATAAACTAATCACCTATTCAGATGTTGAAATGGGTTAGGTTTTGTACACAACCACAACACCATTGTTAAGTCTAGGAAAATTTTGAAAAATTATGAGATTCATTCAGTTTTCAATCATTAAAATGTTTTATTTTAAAAAAAATAAAAGGTGTAACAACCAAGGACGCTAATACTTCAGTTTAATCTTCCAGAGATTTGTTTGCATTATACATAAGTGAGTTATTATTGTTGACTGTCTACTGCTGGTGCACAACACATCAATAACAATGATAATGCATATTGGTAACCAACTGCTAACAAAAAATCATTCTTTTGTCAAATTAAAAAATACATATACATATTCCTATTTGCATCAGATAAATACTTATACGTCAAAACATTTGTATTGCTTACCAATTCCTTCTTCTCTTCTAAATATAAACTTTGTTGTTGTTTTAAAAGTCATTTTAGCCAAATAAACACATTTTTATTATTATTTACAGACTATTAAGTTTCTTGAATTTCCATTTCTTCATAATAGTTGAGTCGATTTATATAGTATTCCTTCTTTTTGGTCAATTTTGCATTCCTCTTAGATGTTGCCTGCTTACAGTCGTTACATTAAAGAGCATATCGAAACTTAAATGTCACTGATAGCTGTTGTTTTGAATTAGTTTTATTCTGAACATATTTTGAAGACTTAACTCCATTGATGAATTCAAATTACTAGTTTTTGAATGGGTACAATATTGGTCGCTGATTGAGACATGCTGATTGTTGCGTTATGTAGACTGCCGGTGTCAATTGTTTCGGTTTTTTCTTGAGAAACTTTCGACAGTCACCTAGTCAAAAGCAAATCATTTGCACAGTAGCAATCGAATTTTATTTTGATAGTTTTTTAGTGAGGAGTTGAAAAGTTTTTCTAAACCAACGTTTTTTGTCGAATATGAGGTGCAATAAAATAAATAGTTTTGTATTAAATATATATACCTACAGGGTGGCTCGTTAGTGCATGGAAGCTCAATATATCTGAAATTATAAAAGTTAGTTAGTTCCGGTAAGAAACGTTTAACAAGAATTGCATGTTACTTTATACTCATGTTACTGCATACTCAATTTTTATAATAAACTTTATTCTTCTTTATCATATTTATGCATACTGTGTATACAAGACGAGTCGCGAACTGTGATGCATAAATTACTACTACTGCAACTGCATTAATCCAATACAATCAATACCAAATTTCCCAACAGGTGGATTGGAAGAGGCGGTCCATTCGTATGACCAGCTTGATACCCGGATTTGACGAAAATTGATTTTTTTTGTGGGACTACATAAAATAGCGTGTGTATTAAGTACCGATAACGACATGGGAAGATATGATGCAAAGAATAAGAGAATATCTCAAGATATTGATGCAGAAATGGTAGTCGATCGTTTGAACTACAACTGCAACAGTGTATTCACGTTACGGCTCAATATCTTGAAAATTTGTTTTTGTACTCGCTTATCAAAACATGTCATGTTGTGAAAAGCCACTTTAAGCGCTAGTGATGCACTAGTGTGTGAAGTATTGGCACTTACTGTAACTTGATTAGTGTAGTGACATTTTAAAATCATATCAATAAATCATGATTTAATGGGTTAATAAATTATCCACTGCAGTATTGACAGCTTCCCGAATTTCAGGGGGTCTACATTCTATTTCATTATCGGAATTCATGTTGTACAGGTTTTAATTTTGTATCGAATTTTCTGAATTTGATAATTTTCAATTAAATGTCACTTCAAATAATAAAAAAATTGAGTTGGCAGTAACTCAATTTTTTTATTAATATCAAGAGATTTGTAGTGTGTTATAAACAAACTGTCATAAATGGAAACGTATTTAACGAGAGCTATTATTAAAGTACTCGTACAAAAAATATTGTGAAACATTTCGCGAATTCGTGTCCATTCGAAATATATTTTCAAGCACTTTGTTCGTAAATACTATTTTGTTACAGTGTGTAACTTGTTAATTCATAACATTTAAAAATTAAAATTAAAAATATTTTCTAAACTAGAAAAGTTAGGTATAGGGAATGATTAACAAAAATGAAAGAGGCGATAAATATCTATCAGAATATCATAAGAAATACAGGGCCTTCTATTTAAACTTTATGTGAAAATTAAGGACCTGAGTTTTGACTCACCTTGTGTACAAGCATTTTTTTTTGTTAAATTCTCGAACCAGCGAAAATAGAAGACGTAGCCAAACCATTTAATGGCGCGAAATAGGTCGGACATGTTTTATCTTACGCTTGTTTTACATTTGTCAATTTATTGATCAATTTCTAGAACTTAGACGACTTGACGTCAAGTTAAGTTTTTACATCTGTCAATTTCAAGTTCAAGTTTAAGTTCAATTTCTAGTTCTAGTTCTCTTCAATTTTAAGCTTGTAGCTGGTAGCTTTACATTTGTCAATAAATAGATCAATTTAAAAAACTTGGATAAGTTCTAGAAATTGAAGAATTAGAACATGTTCTATTTTTGCGTCAATTTAACTTCAATTTTATAGTAATTTTTGTTTTAATAGTGGATAGTGACCGACAGTACTAACCTGCGACACTTGTATGGAAGTAATTCCAAACTTACTTTAATTCATATTTCAACAATTACAATTCGTTGAACGACAATGTAATATTTGTAATTATGAATGACTAAATTCATAATTATTTGAAATTTTGAATTTACAGCATAATGCAGAGTGTAAGATCAAAATGGCAACGAAAAAGATTAACAAATTTAAGAAAAGCTGTATTCTCCTTAATGTTACTAAAAATTAAAAATGACAGATTTAGAAAAGCAAGCGTAACAAAGAGGTGGTGGGTTAGACCATGGTTGATTGCGAAAAAGGGAAACTTAAATTTAGTAGAGCAGCAGATCCTCAAACTATATGCATCGCTTAGACTACAAATATAATAACTAGGTACTCTCTGAATTATCGTAATTACCACGAATTATCAGCTGTGATAAACGTGTACACATTAAAGGTGTTCATGTGATCTTCACTCACATCACATAACCTTTTAACCTTTACTTGACGCAACGCTACTGCGGGTGATTCTAGTTCAGACCTCCGCCGATAAAGGAAATACGATTAGAATTAGTTGCCAATGAAACTCTTGCTCAATACAAGTTAAAAACGCAAAAGCAAGAAGGTCAGTAGTGTAAAATGTGACACTACCTAATGATGCCTAGTAAACTAACTAATCTCTTTTATTGCTTTTGGTAGAATGGGCAGATTTTTTTTATATATTATGTAATATAACTATGTATATTCCATAATATATTGTACAGACAGTGATAACGTTAGTTTTTATTGGCGGTAACACTAACTGCGGACTTTTTATTATATCAGCTCTATCCAATACTATACCCAAATTTTGTATGGTGGTATATTAGGCATGCGTTAAAGAATACAAAAGGTACAATATGATACTTTTAAAATATATACATGTACATAGCATGATGTCTCAGTCCTTGTCCAAAAAACATATATGAAATAGTTTCTATGATGTATTAACAGTTTAGTGTAAGTATATGTATATGAGCATATGAACTGTAAAAGTACTCATCTTTTGCAAAAATGGAATCATAAAATGTCTATAGTTTTAAGGAGTCATAAAAGGAAATACAGTAAAGGATTTTCATTCCAAGTACATAAGTATGTATGTATGTACATACATGTGTATGTATGTGTGTTCGTATGTGCTTGCATGCGTCTGTTTTAACTTTTCTTACATTTTAATTTATAATTAGAGAAAATTGCTTTGTTTACATTAATTACTTTGAAATATAGTGCATATACCTAACGTATAACTTACAATCTTGCAAATTATGCATTAGTTTGGAAGTTAAAATTTACAGAACGGTAATACTTATAAATATCACAATTTACAGACCAATGCCTGCTGAATTGTTCGCAGTTTCTTTTCGATGTAATTAGAAATGCCTGTACACATCTGGGGGTTAGTAATTAAATTAAAGATAAATAAAACTTGTACGGGCTAATATATTATGTATTTCTGTTGACATATGTAGTAAATATATTTGATGTGATTCTTTTTACGTCAACCTCTTTATATAACAACCAGCTACTACTGACACAATATTTCGTAGAACTCTTCTGCTTTGGTATACTTCGAATGTCATATTTCAACAATTTCTATAGCGGTGTAATTATTGTTATAAATTTTAAAAAATTTAGTCAGAATATACAGGCTACAATACACTTCTAACTACTACTACTAACTAAAAATTCTTGGTTTATATTTCCCAAACTTAAACGTAGTTTGTTTGAGTTACTTATGTGCTTGTACAAGTACCGCTAGAATAAAGAAATAATTATGTTTGTTTATTCTGGAATATAACGTTGAGTAGCTGATCGCAGAATACCTTGTTGAAACAGTTGATTGTGGAGAAAGAACTTCAAAACCTATTGTGTGATGATAAAACTAAAGGAAACTAGCTGTAATACTAAGTCAAATTAAATAAATGCAAGTAACTTTTTATATTCTATAAGATCTGTTTCATCTAAATTGGCCCTCTGTAAAACAAACCGGTATTTAGACAGCCAAACTAATATGTAACTTCGAACAATTTGTCTAATCTATCCATATAGTATCTTTTAATAAAACCTATAACCTGATTGAAATTGATAACTTACTCAGAATAAGAGCAAATAATCAATAAACAAACTACATTATTAAGCAAGTTTTGACAAAACTTTGCACTAAAAAAATCTAATTTTTGCTGTAGTTCAATAGGATATTATCCTCCTAGAAAATTCGATTAAAAAGTTATCGAAAAAGTTTTTCTGTCACTCCAGTATTAAAACCGAGATTGTTAATATTAAAAGACTTTCTTAGAAAGCACGTAAATTTTGGAATTTCGAAGAGCATGAATCTGCAGAGCACTTAGCGGAGGACAAAGCAGAAATATCAAAAAATATGTATTATAGATATGACAAACGAGTAAATAATGACATCAACTAGGTAATTCAATAACTTAAACAAAACTTCACTCAACGCGTTTTTCTCTTTTTAATGAATTGTTTTCCTTAGAAATGTCACCATAAAATCGTATTCCATTACAATCTGCAACACTCTTACCACAAACTGTCTCTCTCAAGCAAGTTTTCTATCTAGTGTAACATCATTGATGAACCTATTCTAGGTTTCAGTGCCATTCGTTTTCCGTGCCAACTCGCTTTTAGATTTGCAATTTTCCTCCATCTAAATCATTCCTCCAGGCAGATTTTAGAGGTTTGAAAAACGCAACATTTAATGACTGGTACAATGCGTAGAGTTTGGAGGAAATAATAGGAAAGTAATATCATTTAGGATTCTCTAACATCTTGCGATAAATGGTTGGTCAAAATATTGCTTATCGTCACCTTTGGCCCTTTTAATTACCAAAAATATGGCAGCCTAATGTTAAAAAAACCAGGCTTCGAACATTACTATATCAGACTAGCCGCTCTATCTAAGTTCGATAAATATCTTTAGCCTTATAAACTGTATAGGCCGGCAACAATACTTGTCTTTTATTTATACTGCGTGTTTAAACCATCGTCCTACAATTACTTTTTTCGCCCGACTTGTGAAATTCGTTTCATCGTATTTTATAATATTAGAAGAAACGATATCGTCCAAATAAGACACCTTTAAATGTTCAAAATAATCCTTTACTATTTTTTGTGTGACATTTGCTTTTGATCTTTTTATTTTTTTCATTTAATCTAACTGTCAAAACGTGATGCCTTTTCAAGAAACCTCTGGCCCACTCTATTCCCCGACGGTTGTCGTAAAAACGTTTTTCAACTTTACCGGATGGATTTAGGTAGGTTTGCACGACATTTCGAACGCCTGTTAATTGTAAAGGAAAGCACCACGTCCCACAGAAGAGTAACCCTACCAACTTTCTTTCATTTTCAGCTGTGAGAACAATTGGTCGCTCTATTTTGTTAACCTGATACCGGTTGGATGAAGTGTCATGTTTTACTGTATTGATAGCGCTTTAGAGGTATTTGGGGATATAGGGTAAATCGAGGAAAGATTACGCACATATTTGGAAATTACAGTTGTACACTCTGCTTGGTACCTAAAGTAATGAAAATAAACTCAGACTGTCAAAAAGCACTTGACATGAACTCGCATAAGTTTTATAACTTTATTTGAATTTACTTTAATATTCCATTGTTACATGTACAAATATAAATAATAAATAAATAATAAATAAATAATAAATAAATAATAAATA
>SMLS01077038.1:0-16402 GCA_004785975.1 Popillia japonica
TCTAAAGTTCCATACATTCTTCACTAACTTTGAGAAGTATTTAAACTATGAAACAATTGGACGATTTGTATCTCGAAACACGCACAGCAGCAAAACCGTTTACACTCAACTCAACATTTAATTGTCTCCGAGTTCCAATGTTAGAAATTAATCGATGGGTAGCGAAACAATGCTTTTTGATTATTTGTGTTCAAAGATCACTAAATATACATAACTGTTACATGTAAACGTAAAACAAAAGTTAGCCATTCACCAAAAACTATTCAAACGACGATTTTGGATTTCCTATCAATTAGAGACATGAGACCGTAAATTGTATCATTTTCAACGTTTGGCTGTCCCTGAAAATTTCCAAAATATGATCTTTTTTAAAAGTGCTTTGAGTTTTCAGAAAAAAACATATTTGCTCAATTGTGTTCTTTCCATAAGACTCCAAATAGGTCTATGGTAGCTATGCCTTAAACAGAAGGTGGTCAATAAATTACCGATTCTTTTTGTTATTATTGTAATTTTCTTAGCACTGTGTTAAAAAACATAATAAAAATTAGCATGAAATATGTAGAAAGAATAAAGATCGTGCATATTTAGGACGTTTAATTATTTAAGAATCTAATTAGTTTTAAGCTTTTCTATAGGCTATTCACGCAAAACTGATCAACGCATATATACATACATATACATATCTATAAGCAATATGAATGAACATAATGATATAGAGATCTGAAGTAATTTTTATTTGACTTAAAACTTAATCATACGTTATGTGTCTGTCACTCATATTAGCCTTTTTTATTCATTTTTATTGTAGAAAAATTTCAAAGTAAATGATGCTGAGTCTAAAAGCCAAAATTTGAAATTTTTTTACCTAAACTTGTTTTCTTTTGGCTAATATATGTAGGTATACATATGTATATTCGCAAATACTTATTATTTTGCAACACTTACTGCTTGATCAACAAACATTCATACAAAAGGATGTGTAAAATTAAATTTATGTTCAATACTATACATTACAACGACTAGTATTCTAGAAGTTATATATTTGTATAGACTTAACTTGCAACGGAATGTACATACATTCATACATACATATATCAAAGGATATAATACAAAAAATTTGGCATGCTTCCAAGAAATAATAAGCATCTCTAAATAATACGTAATCTTTCCTTATTGATTGATATTTCCATTTCACGCTACTGTACACAAACTTAGTACAAGAAATATTGACATATTCTACTTGGAGGACATATCTAAAACATAGAAGTACGTATATTCATAATTTATACGTTGGTAGAAAGATGTATCTATAAGTCAAAAGCAAATGAAATCACAAATTCTCCATTAAATATGATAAAAAAATTCAATTCGATTCATAATAAAGTATATTCGTTAATTTCTGTTACGTATGTGTAAGTACAATTATATAGAATATAATAAAATAAAATCTTGTAAAGTTTAATTAGATACCGCTAGTGTGGTATTCAATATTTGTTTCTGGTCTAGAGTTAGCTCCTTTAGTTAATTGTTAGGTGTATCAAGTGAGGAAAAATTACGGTACTGAGATAATTCGCGCGAGAAATTCTTGGCTACTACTATAGGTATGTCGCTTGTTATTAAAGAGATGTTGAAATTTGGCAAACAGGAAATAACGCTACCCGTAACACCTACTACATCGCGTGATACAACAGTACATACCTGTATAGTACACATGTATATCTACTACGTAAGCAAATTAAACCGAATATACCTATCTAACAGATGCTAGATAGCTTTTCTCTCTATTTGGTGTACTAACTCACATAAAACCATTTCTCTTTCGTCTTCTTCGTTCTTTCTTCATTTTTGGCTGTATCTCTGTAATATTACAAATGGTTTGAGGTTTTCTTCATTATCAATGAGATTTAATATTGTCGACATCGTGAACATTTAATAATCTACGGTACGCTAACAATAAAATCCTAATTTGTTTTGACCAATAGATTGAAATTGGACCACACGTTTTTCCTTGATTATTGAATCAGTCATTGTTACAACAAAGCGAGAAGCACCCTGTTAACAAGTATAAAAAACCATTCAATCTATTCCTTAAAATATTCAATATACTCAATGGGTTTTTTGTTGCCAGTAACTTCGTTATTTATTATACTATTAAAATATTGTCAATAGCGAGGTAACTTGATTAGCATAGGATAATTCATTTAACAATAATGAAATTGTCTGTTTATTCGCTTAATACGGTAACATGAAGTATTCAGAACATATCTATGGTATAATATACAGCGTATCCATGAATATGTGGACAATATTTCGGATACATAAAGTTTATGTAAAAATAACACTGTATGTCTACATATATGTATATCTTTTTTTGCTAGGGGGCGCCACTGCTGAGATATTCAACCCTAAACATAGAGTTGACTAGGTGGTTTTTTAAATGCTATTCTGTATTGCCTTTTCTTTCATCCAATTTTAAGGTGTGTAAGTCATTTGCTCCCCAATAAGTGTTTTGCTATTCCTTGGACCTTAAGTGAGAATTGGAAAAAATAAGTTTAACGAAAATAGGTAACATTTTATTTCAATATGCATTAAAATCTACTTAAAAGAAATTAAATGATTAATAATTTATGTAATTATTTATAAAAATTAATAATAAATCCGGTAAACGAGGAGGCCAAGCAATAGGTCCTCCTCGACCTATCCACTGATTTGAATATGTATTATTTAGGTGTTCTCGTACAAGGAGGCTACAGTGAGGCGGTACACCGTCATAATAATATGATATATTTGTCCAACAGTTAACCAATTACAGGACATAATACAAATTAAGCACAGACATACAATATAGAAACAAACATGAAATAAAGAGAAAAAATTACAAGTAATTAATAAATGAATAAAGAGGAAAAGAAAATATCGTCGTAATGCAGATTTGCAGCCCAAGACATCGTTACCAGTGAAGAACTCTGAAGTATATTGGTCCTAGAGAAGGGTAAAAAAAAGTGGGAGAAGACCGAGAGGAGATTCTAGGAGTAAAGAAATTCAGACAGGAAAGGAGATATGGCGAATCAAACCATCCTTTAGAGAGCTTCCACATGAACCTCGCACCCTGAACTCCTCTGCGGTAGCTTAAGTATTGAACATCGTGTGCTTCTAGGAGTAATATGTAATCTAGTAGGTCATGCATGAACCACATGTTTTGTCGGGTCTAGTGGCACATTTTCAATTAAATCTGCTAAGTTATTTTGGAGAAACTCCAGTATTGCAACCCATTTAATCGTCTGGGTAGAACAAATGGGTCCAATACATTATCTCCTATGATTCCGACCCAGACATTACTTGGTTGAAATTGATGTTGCTGCCTTGAGCAAATGTTGCATGGGGACTTTCATCAGCCCATTCATGCAAATTATCCGAATTCATTACCCCATGTTTGGTAAATCCTGCTTCATCGGTGAAAAGGATTGGACCGATAAAGTTCTGGTTAATCCCGTGCTGTTCTAATAACAAATGAAAATTGTATTCTAGCAGGAAAATCATTTTGATTTAGAGCGTGTATTCATTTTTCTCGGAAACAGAGCTTTTCATGGAAATCCATTAAAAGTACATTTTTCTCATTTAAGGTCTAAGGAATAGCAAAACACTTATTGGAGAACAAAAAACTTACACACCTTAAAATAGGATGAAAGAAAATGCAATACATAATTGCATTAAAAAAAAACCTAGCCAACTCTATGTTTAGGGTTGAATATCTCAACAGTGGCGCATCCTAGTAAAAAAAGATATATAGACATACAGTGTTATTTTTACATAAACTTTATGTATCCGAGATATTGCCCACATCTTCATGGATACCCTGTATAACTCCAATTAATCGGGATCCAAAGGGAAAACATTTTCTACCAAAAAGGTACCTTTCTAGATACGATAAAAAAAGACGCTGTGATTCTTTAATTACCTACTCCAATTCATGACCTACTGTTAGTTGATACTGGTACAGGATATTTGCCTTCCTACGAGAAATTACACGAAACGCCAATACTGTTGTATACACTTTCTACAAAAAAAACAGTTCTTTTACCGTTATAAATAAAATAAGCAATTGCAACTTTTTTGAAGCAATTGCAATGTTGCACCTTTGTTAAAAATAACATTCTATTATTTTACACTCTAGTAGCTTGAAACCATTTCTAAATTTAATCTGTTCAAGACTAATGTTATAAGAATATCTGCAGTTGCAGTATTCGTCTATTAATAGGTACTCGTTTTTGCTTGGTTGTTTTCTTGTTCTTACGTTTTCTTTCGGTCACTTTGTTGTTCTTTTTTTAAAACTCCCATTGTATACTTTAACCTACACATTCGTTCTGTACAAATTGATTTTTGAAACAACATTGTCCAAATCGAAATTGTCACCATCTCTTAACATTTGCAGGTATCATCGCCCGTTACAGACAGATATGGCTACTCCATTCTGGATTTCCTCGTAGAAATACGGATCAATGACAGAATCAGTGGTAAAACAGCGCCAAACGTTGACTTTCTTGTCGTGAAGACCTTCTTGAACGATTTTCTGTAGGTTACATTGCATTGACTCCGCAATTCAAAATAAAATGTGTTTTATCGATCCATAAAATACGGGATAACCATTCGAGTACAATCTCCATCTGAGCTATTACTCGCAAAGAAAACTCGTACCTAGTAGCCAAATCGGCCTCCTTTAATTCGAACAGCATTTTGAGTTTATTTGGATACATTTAGTTAAAATCTTCCAAACCACGATATACGGCACTCTCGGTTATATATCGCATTTGCACTATTGATTGCTAGTGGATTACCTCTGGCTATAGCCTGATTTTCAAGAAGAACCTTTGCCACTTGGAAGTCAATAATTCTTGATCTTCCTGTAGGTCAGTGACAGACCCAGTTCTTCCAAATTTTTGTATCAAATTGCGGTACGCTTTTATTTCACAGAGCCCCGCTCTCAAATCCATTCTTGTGCGATATCTTCGTAATCCAGTGGTGTTTTTCATAGATACATCAGATCATTCCTTAAACAATCAGATTTCGTTTATTTTTTATTATTAACTTAATTTGTTAAAAACTTTGAATACGTTTTCGAGAAGGCAATGGATGCTTAGTAAATTCGAAACCAATTTCATCAATTCTGTGCAGTGAAAGCAACAATTTGTGAACCTGAGGGTTATTTTATAGCAATACCGCATCTTCGACGATTATTCTAATATAGGTACACCTCTTATTTACATCTGTACCTTTTCCAGGAAAACTTTACATCTAAAAATCTCTTCCAGTAATTATTTTTGGAGACTATATATAAACTGGAGATAAATGAGTTTCAGGCTACCGTAAGGAGACCAAATAGAAACAGAACCTGCTAAAATAACAATACATTTAATTAGCAGGGTTAAAGGCATATTTGACAATAGGTTAAAAAGGAGCAGAGAACAATTGATTTTTCATTTATTTTCTGCTCCTTGTTAACCTTTCGTTAGTACGGAGCGAAACATATGTTAATAATAATTTCAAAGTCAATGTCAAGTAGATCTATCAAACCTACGTATCAAATGCAACGATTGTATTGGAGAAAAAGATCAGTGGCTAGGTTTACTATTCTTAAGCGTTTCGTTATAAATTAAAGTAGACAAACAACGATTATAAACTTATTGTGAGATAGATTTAATTTGTCTGCAAATATGTTAAGATTTTGTAGGAACAGAGTCGTCAGAATATTCCGTAATCTAACAATACCTACATAGAGACAATATCATCTATTCTCAATAGCGAAATTCAGTACGATGACTTCCAGTTTACCCATATTTGGTGTGTTCCCGGTTAAAATGCTAGACATCAAACTCAGCTAGGTCTTCGAAATTGTATTTATATATACACGGCTGTCTAAATTTAACGTTCACTTCAATCAAGTTTTCATCGACGAAAGCTATTCTTTTTAAGTAGAATACCCTCTATATTATTACAGTTTTTTCTAGCCTTGATAATTCCAACATATTATATTTGTTACGGCTTTCGAGAGCTCTGAAAATTCGAACAATACTTCTTTAATTGATATTGTATCTAGCTGAGCATCTTGGAGCTTCTTGGATCATACGTCTTGCTTTCTCCATGTTTCCAGCCATAACTGAACAACAAGACCTACCAACATGTTCCTCGTCATCAAGTGATATACATATGTCTTCTTTTAGATTCGTTATACCAGCGAAATAGGATTGTGCGTGAAGGACTTGCATCGCTAATAGTTATTTACGAACCAAGTGCGTGAAACTATATTTCGCGAATGAGTGGCCAGTTTAAAGCGCGGGCGCTTTATGGACACGAATTTGCGAAATGTTTCACGCACGAAGTTTGTACAATATTTTTTGTACGAGTACTTTAATAATACTTATCGTTACATACGTTTTCATTTATGACATTTTGTTTATGACACACTACAAATCTCTTGATATTAATTTAAAAAAATTGAATTGGCAGTATTGATTATTTGAAGTGGCATTTAATTTTAAATTATCACATTCAGAAAATTCGATACAAAATTAAAACCTGTAGAACATGAATTCTGATATAGAATGTACACCCCCTGAAGTTCGGGAAGCTGCCAATACTGCAGTGGATAATTTATTACCCATTAAATCATGATTTATTGATATGATTTTAAAATGTCACTAAATTAATCAAGTTACAGTAAGTATCAACTTTACTTCACGCACTAGTGCTTAAAGTGGCTTTTCAGGCACGCAAATCGGATCGTGAAATGACATGTAAGCGAGTACAAAAATGAAAATTGCAATCTTCAAGACTTTGTTGTTCACTGAAACCGCCCTTACAATTGTAGTAGATCATTATGCTTACGCGTTGTCTTGACAATTCCCTGCTTCGATGACAAATCGTGTCTGCCACGTTTGCTCTCTGGAAACAGTGAACTATACAGGGTGACCGCGAAATACAAAGCATGCTTTTAAGGGATGATAGGTACAACGATTTAGAAACAAAAACATATAATACACCTTGGGTCTATCTGTAAGCGTAAACGGAAAAAAAATTATTTCTCATGTCACAAACTTCGACGCATACTGTACACCGGCAGCTGATCAGTGCAAGATTTACAACGATTACAGGCATGTGTTCTTGAAAATGGGCAACACGTCGAGCCTTTCCTGTAATACATTTTCTCCTGTCTCTTAAAAAAGTTCTTTTTAGGACCACCAATTTATCACATATAAAAGAAAAAACTCAATTTTGTAGTAGCCTTTACGAAAGAGCTTAAAGCGCCATAACATAATTGCAGTAATTACATTTTTTTCATTCAATGCGACTTTTCCTCGACTTAAATTTTTATTTACCGATCAGAGGCTGCTATTAAATCCGCCCTTTTCAATGTAACTTCAACATCGATTTTATTGTCATAACATTATTAAAAAAAACGCAAAGGAACCTTTATTTTAAAACGTATGGCCATTGACTTCGTACGATACAAGTTCAAGGTCGTGTAAACAGATGATGCTTGGCTTGCATCTGCGCTCCTAATGAATACGAGTACTGTATGGTGGAAGAGAAATGACACCACGCTTTAATTTCAAAGTATTAAATAATTCGTTTTCATCGTTGTTTTCAGTTATTTTCAACCCTAAATTTTTGATATGGTTTTTTGGTTATTTAAGAAGCAATATGGATGAGTTTTCTTGTACAGTTTGACCAAATAAGGTTTTTTAGAAATAATGTTTTTTCTCGTTTACGCTTACAGATAGACCCAAGGTGTATTATATGTTTTTGTTTCTAAATCGTTGTAGCTATCATCCCTTAAAAGGATGCTTTGTATATCGCGGACACCCTGTATACTTTTCAAGCAACTGGAATGGCTACGGCCGCAACTACTACTACCTACTACTAACGGCCAACTTTGAGGCAGGCGCAACAGAGCGAGAAAGAGTGATAGTGTAGGATCTCTATCACTGTCTGACTCGTTGATGTTGGTAGTGTTGAGTTGCTAAATCCAGATTGCATTGGATTAAATTAATTGTCTCTTGTCATTGTATTGTCAATATATTGTAATTGAAGTAATTAAATAGAAAAGGAGAGCAATACTACACAACGGCGGGTTGCATAAAAACCAATTTGCCTCAGTGATGCTTACGTACGAGTTCATTCCAGGTACGTTGTAAACGTATACAGGTATCGGCGGGCTCCTATTGTCACCCGACATTGCACGAACAAGCGCGGCAAGTAATTGGGAGATAGGCGCGTACAATATGCGGGTGTTCCTTTCAGCCACTTTATCATCATATGCACCTTGGACGGATATTTAACGTTTGCAAGTATGATAAATAATGTGTTATAGTTAGTTACAGTTAGTTATAGCGAATAGATACTGCAGACTGCTCACAGTATATCGCGATAATCACCCTGTAACTTCACGAGCTCATGCAATATCGGAAATCGGGTGACCATAGAAGCCTGCCGGATCCGGTATAGTTCAATGTCTGGAAACAGTGAGTCAACTGACAGTCAGAGTTTACTACGTAACGATGGCGATATTTAGAAATGCACTGTTGTCAGCTCTAACGTCTCTAGTTTCGTGGCATAGCGTATACATACTCGTATACTTTATATTAATCAAATAAAACGTTCAAAGATAAATAAATTCTAAATAAATAAGCTTGTCTGACTTTATGCTTTACTTTCGTTAACCTTTTTTAATTTTGTTAAGTAAGAACACTAATAATGACAGCAGCCGAAACGCGTTGGCAATTATCCAAGTGTTTGCTGTCCTATGGGTGATATTGAATTAGTGTACTACTTCGGCACCAGGAGATCCAGTGAATATTTGTGTAATGTAAGAAGAGTTAGGACGAGAGAGTCACGACTAATACAGGAAATACATAAAAGTTGTAATAGAAGAAGAACTGCATATTAAAAATACGAAATAATGTAAATCACAATTAAAACAGATTAAATGTTGTTATAGCAACAGGATATAGTCTCGACATCATGTATAAACGAGGTTGTGCGAACATATGTATTCAGTGGTCTGACATGGTAATTTTAAGTAAATTACAATCAGGAATATGTCAGCATAGAATATTCGGTAGTGCGTCAACTTTATTTTTCCTCGTTTACCAATGTTTACCTGCCTACTGCAGTCCCTGTCGATCTAGCAGAGCAAAGCTTTGTAGAAATGTCAAATTTAATCGCCAAATACTGCGTGTTCACTACTACTGTTCATATTATCGACGAAATTAACATACTCCAATCACAACTGAATAAATAGATTATAAATATACAACATAACAATTACAAAGACATTCAACTGATATAGATACTTATAACATTTGGTAATGAATAGATATTTCACTAAGGAATATTATATCGAAAGCACAACAAAGCAATATTCTGAATTCAGCTTATTCAATTACATAGATACCTATCTTTTTATTACCTAATACTAAAAACTGTATATATTTGTAGTAGGAGAAACGTCAGTAATATTACTGCAATTTATTTTGTCCTAAAATTGAAAATTTTTGTTTCCTACCAACTTCTAAATAAGGAAATTTATTGATAAACATAGTAGATATGTTTGTATGTATATTATTTTGAATATGAAATATGTGTCACAGATGGATAGCGTTAGTATTACTTGGTATACCACAAAACTAATAATTATATTTCTCATACTGGTACGATAAAATATAAGGATAATTATGTAAACGAAAGTTGTATGTTTCACAGTTCTGTATAAAACTTACGCCATACCTTTGGTTAATAAACTATTCATTTATGCTACAAATATTGAATATTGCATTACAACTCGTTTCTAAGACTAATACAAATCAATAGCAATACTAACAAGTAAGATACATATAAAAAATATCGAAATAAGCGTAAATGTAAACGGTATTATCTGTATGAGAAATTTTCTGGTATTCCGTTTACCATCTTAATCAGTTCAAAACTCATAGAATTCGTAAATTAATTTTTGTAAAACAAAGGCAAGCACTTGCGCGATAAAAAATTGCTTATAATCTAAGTTTCACAAATTCTTTGAAAGTTTATTATATTTATCAATGTACACATTTCTTTTACCGATACTTCTTCTAACTGTATTCCTAGTTTTATAGTACTATACTATAGAGAAATTTGTTACATGTTGTACCTCACATTATACCATATGTTCATTTTAAATTGCTCATGCCTGTCAAACGTGTCGTGTGATAATATACTAGAAAATACTGCTTTATGAACAGAATGATTATATACAGTAGGTAGGTATATAACATAATAGAATAAATATTGAAGTACATACATAATTTTTTCGTGTGTAACTGGATGTGATCTCCACGTGACCACAAACTTAATAGAAAAAGTGTATTTTTTTGTTTTAATGATCTGATAGTTAACGTGTTTGAAAGCGCTAGTTTTACAGTTTTCTGCGATTTTCTCTTAAGTTTTCATAAATATAACATTTATTGCACAGTCTTTTTAAACACTACTCAACGAAACGTTCAATATTTACTTACAATTAGTGACAATGACATTCACGGATAATCAAGACAGCTTCATGATATTGACGCATTTTCGAAGTGCTACACAGGCACAAAACCACACAAAACGGATCTTGGTCATACCACAGTCATACTCTCTACAGTCCTGCATCCAACAATTATTAGTAGTAATATCCCTAGGACAGTGATAATCACGAAATAATTTTATTAGTTTCCGAGAGCACATTGCTTGGTAACATCCCGACGCCGTAGGCGGAGGGATGTTATCTAAAGAAACGTGCTCGAGGAAACTAATAAAATTATGAGGATTTATCTCTGTCCGTGGGATATTTGGTCAGAAAATTTTTGGCTTTTTAAATTAAGGTTAACATTTATTTATTAAAAGAACAATTATTGAAAGTACAATTTGAGAAACTAAATGAGCTTGCAGAAGTTGCCGAATTTGTTTCCAATTTATCTATATTTTCACTATTTAGTTCTCCAAATCTTGACATTTCGAAAATTAAATTTGAACTGTCAAAAGTTTTACATAAGCAGTGATATAACATTAAGTCAGGTGACAGCCGGGGTGTTATCGCTAGTGATAACATTCCGGGGTAGTTATCAGTATAATCAAATGTTGATTGGATATCCTGATACATGTGATATAAAAGGATTGATATTGATTGGTCGAAAATTGAATCCAAAAATTTTCATCGCAATATCCAAATGCGGACATTGAATCTGATCAATTATCTCGACATCGTAACAGGTTGATACAGCGCACCACGAATGGTAACACACAATTTATTGGGACAAATGGTCCTGATTAGAAAATTATGTGGCCAAACAGGTAAGCACTTACTAAATAATTGACAACCTTAAATAAAAATTTGCATGGGCTGTAATATAAAGTTACTATTCATCCACACTTTCAGCAGTTTCCTCGGGAATTCAAAAAGGCGAAGTTATTGCTTATGGTTTAATGAACATAAAAATGAAATGAGCAGCAATTAAACATAAGTCACTCCGGTGAAGCATAGTTTCACCTTTCGGGTTATATAATATGCCAAAATTATCGTACATGTGCTACACAAAACCCACATGTTTACAAAGAAACGACATTACATCTTAAAACTGGCGTGTGTATTGCAGTGTCAGGTGGACGCATATTGACACCGACATTTTTTGACGATAGGGTTAATGCTCCTCATTATAGACACAATGCTTTAAAACCGTTTATGAATGAACCCCATGATGATAAACTCCAGAATGGATATTTCCAACAATATGGTGCTACCCCACATACAGCTGACGCTACAAGACATACATTGAAGAATATTTTGGCGATCGATTAATAAGCAGAGGATGTTAGTCAGTACATTTCTCCGTGTCCTCGATCTGACAAGAATAGATTTTTTTCTTGTTTGGCCATTTAAAAAACACAGTGTTCCGAAACCGTCTCTATACTCTTGATGAGGTGAGAAATGCTAAGACCAAAGCTGCAGTAAATAATATCAACACAGAAGTTTTGACCAACGTGTTTCCCAATATGCCACGAAGTATCAATTTATGATTAGAAAATGATGGTAATCATTTCGAGCATCTATTATTGTAGATCGATTGCTTTAGAAAACAATTTATTCTTAAAAGTAAAAAAATGTATGACCCATCTTTTGTTTTAAGGTTAAGTTATAAAACTATCTGACAGATCAGTAACGTGGCATATCTTGAGGTCACATGGTGGTCAAATCCAGTTACTCACTCTGTATCATGTCCCTATTGTATAAACTGTCGTTTTCCTAATCCACCACTAGACTGGAATTTTTCATTGAATACAAATTATTGTTATGATCATTTAAAGGCCAATTGCTGTTTAATAGTTTGCAGAAATACCGCAGTAGCAAAAACTTTACGCACACAAAACTTTTTATTGTTGATATTGTTTCCGTTAACAGTGCTTAATTTCACCATTAGGTGCGTTAGTAGAGGAACCTACGCAAGCTATGGATCTGGAGTCACACAATCATCATTTACATTGAAATCCATTATGTGATTTTTCCTTTGAGTTATAAAAAGTTTGCTGTTCTTTATTGATTCATGGGTTAGGGATTATTTTACTCAACTTCAAGGATTTGCGCTAAACAATAAAATTTTAAATAAAACAAAGAAAATGCAACCTTTAGCTACTCTTGGTTTTAAACGCGGATAAATTTTATTTTATTTTCCGATATATTTATAATTCATGACACACGCATTCTCATCAGAGAAATAGTATCGTTAAGAAACAATAACTAAACATAATCATAAACTTTTTCACATCTTCAAATACTGTGTCACTGCTAATAACAGAGATTCTTGTGACCTATTAAACACCTTACTTAGTTTTGGCTTAAAACATACAATCACTCAGGCTACGAGAATCCAAGGCGTCCACAATTGATAATGTATTTACCAATTTGCACGACTTTACCACCAGCGTGCTCGCAGTAGGTCTATCTGACCACAAAGGGATACAATTCAACATTAAGAAACAGCCACTTGAGCAGAATTATATTAAATTGAGAAGTCTCACACAACAAAAATTATGAGAATTTCAAAAACTGTATAAAATCGCAAAGATGGACTGACTGGACTGATGGACTGGACATAAAAGATGTCAATACAAAGCATGACTTATTCCTCACCCAACTGATTGCTCAGGTAAACGTAGCTTTCCCTATAAAAACTAGATTAGTCAAAGGAAACAAGCCCAGACAACAAACTAGATACAGTAATGAACTAAGACAAATAAAGGAAACACTAATATTAATGCAGGAAGCATATAACCATTTAGGTGGTGAGGATCTAAAAAAGATATTCAACAATTACAAAGAATTCTACCTGAAAAAATTAAGAGAACATAAACGAAGTAATTATTTAAATTCTATATATACGTCGGAAAACGTACAGAAAGGGATATGGAACGTAATTAAAAAAGAAACGGGCAACTCAAAAATTTCTAAAGATATGCCAAGTCCAAACGACCTAAACAAATATTTTTGCACAATGGCGGACAATCTCCTAAAAAAACTCAACCATTCTACCACTCAATCAAAACATACAAACACAACTCAACAAAACAATAGGTCCTTTTTTCTGGAGCCAGTAACATGTGATGAAATGAAAGCCATTATTCAAAGAATTAAACCGAAAGATGCGATGGATGTATATGGAATGAATACAAAGATGATGAAGAAATGTTCAGATTATCTACTCGAACCTCTTACCGACATCATAAACGCATGCTTTCTACAAGGATCAGTACCCAACAACATGAAAATATCAAAAGTTGTACCCGTATACAAATCCGGTGATCCTAAAAATTCCAGTAACTATAGACCTATTTCAATCCTACCCATACTTTCAAAACTTCTAGAAGCTGCTCTCCTATCATGGCTTGTATCGTTCCTCGAAAAAAATAATATACTTGCCCACAACCAATTTGGTTTCCGCACGGGTCGATCTACAATGGACGCTATTATGGCAGTCTTAAACTTTGTTTGGGACTCTCTAGAAGATGGACTAGATAGTATGATGCTGATGTGCGATCTGTCTAAGGCGTTTGATTGCGTACAGTGTGATATTCTCTTAAAAAAAGTAGAACACTATGGGATCCGTGGCCACATCTCACAACTGCTACGCTCCTATTTCGAGAACCGTAAACAGATGGTATACCTGAATGGGACACTAAGCACACCTAGGAACATCAAACATGGAGTGGCTCAGGGATCGCTCTTGGGACCCTTGATATTTTCTCTTTTTGTCAACGATTTACCACAGTGTATTTCGGGTCAGGTGGTGCAATATGCTGACGACACGACACTGTTGTGCAGAGGCTCAAATGATCAACAACTGGAAGAAAGAGCTCATGCGATGTTGTCAGAAGCAAATGCATGGTTTGCGTCCAATAAACTTCTTCTTAACGAAGAAAAGACCACCGAATTAGTTTTTACATCTAAGTGAAATAAAACCCCTAAGAGAGCTGGATCAGTAAAACTTTTAGGAACAATCCTGGACACCAGATTAACCTGGACAGATGAAGTCGATGCCCTTTCAAAAAAACTATCTTCTGTACTCTATGCCATCCGAAGAATTCGCTCAATCACAAACAAAGAAACAGCAATAGTAGCATATCATTCACTTTTCCACTCAAGAATGACCTACAGCATACAATTATGGGGAGAATCTGCACATGCAAATGATATTTTTGTATTGCAGAAAAAAGCTTTGCGCGCAATTGAGAAAGTGCCGCACAAAACGCACTGCAGACAATTATTTATAAAAAATAAAATAATGTCGCTACCATCAGCGTACATATATAAACAGCTGATTTATGCAAGGCTGCAACTGTCATCCCTAAAAAGGAAGGGAGAGGGCATGCCTTTTCAGTTACGATCTAAACAACAAGTACCTCTCCCGTACCATAGGCTGGCAACCACTGTATCGAAAAGTAGGCACTTGGAATTGTTAAATAAACTTCCCGCTTCGTGGACAGAAAAGGTTTTTCCAAGTTTCAGGACATATATAAAGAAATATCTATTAGAAAACTCCTTCTATACAGTGACCGACTTCCTACAGGCAATTCAGACAGTTAAAACCACTTAAATTAATAATAATTAAATACACACACAATCAAAATTACACCCACTTTTTGTTTTGACGTTACCACTATATCTATGAATTGTATATTGTTGGGTAAAATAAAGTTTATTATTATTATTATTATTATTATTATTATTATTATTATTATTATTATTATTATTATTACTATTATTATTATTATTATTATTACTCATGCTACAAAAGTAAATACGCGATAAAAGGCTGGTATTATTAAAGCAATCATTACATAACGTACTTACTACTGCTTAACTAATTTACTATGTATTTAACACGTTTAATCATTTCACATTCATTAGAATAACTTTATTTATTATTGCCATACTGCACTACAGTTTGTATCCATTCAACGTTTCATAATGCTTACTATTATTTTCTAAATTTTCTTCTGCGCAATCATTATTATAGCCACAAATATGTTAACTATGTTAATGTACCTCTAACTGTAACAATCTCACATTGCTACATTGCTCGCTGAATATAATAGGCGGATAAGAATTTAAAGTTCTCTATTCTTGATACTATTTCTGTTACAGTATTAATACTTTGAATTGTTTTTAATGTTTAACTATTTAGTTTTTAATGAATAACTGTTTTAATTTGACTTTTTTGCTATTTAAAAAAATAAATAATGTCTAATAAATTTTCTAGAAATTCTCTTATTTTGTGACCATATTTTCGTCAAAATATACTAATTCTTTAAGTAAAATTGTATAATGTTACGTAATATGTTTTACAAAAGTATTTTACCATTTTGCTGCTTAAAGTGCTCTACATTAAGTATTTTTCCATTTTTTACGCGACTTTTAAAACTGAAATATCAATCCTGTGCTAGCAATTCACCATGTAAGCATGAACACCATATTACCACATTCCGTCAATTAGCGTCAATTATCGGTTACAGAACTTTTAACAGAGTAGGTTCCTTTTACCCACATATTTAATTTAAGTAAATTTTGCAGTTTCCTACTATAGCAAATGTAAAAATTATGTAAAATTTCTTACGGTGTAGTTTGTTTGATGGAGTTCAAGTAACACTTGGACCACTATTCCCTATCCACCGATTCGGAAAGTTTGCGTTCAACCAGTCTCTCGAAATTCGAGCATTATGAGCAAGTGCACCGTCATGCACGTATAAAATGCTATTCCTTACGTTCAATAGAACATTATCCAGTAGGTACCTCTTCTAGTACATTTACGTAGTCCATTTCATTCAGCCGATTATTGGT
>SMLS01077039.1:0-13585 GCA_004785975.1 Popillia japonica
ACATTCATCGCTCAAAAGAACACGCAATAAAAAGTTTGGCTCGGATTGGATTCTCTCTAAAATAGTATTGTGCACATTATCATTGATGTACGGGGTTGCACTTTACGTACACGAAATGGGCTCAAAGGATTCCCTGATAATACTAAATGTACTGTGGCTTTACTAGGAAGCTATCCCGCGCTATCGGTCTTGTGCTCGACGTTGGATCTTCATGAACACCATTCAATATTTGTTCTTCTAATTGGACGGTTCGAGGCTCTCTACCGCTGTTGCGATATTTGGGTATTAATGTGTCAATTTCTCTAAGTCGATGATCCAGTCTTCGGAATGTATTGGTAGTTGGCTGTCGCCATTGTGGGTACCCTACTTGGAATGTCATTTCAAAAATCGTCAAAAATCGATAACTATAGTTTTTAATTCAAACAAGCAACCCTTTTGTAGAACGTTGTCATATGTACTGTTATGGGACGATCATGTAATTTGGAAGCATTCTAGTATGAAGGTCATTTTGGTGATTTAATCTTTCATTTCTAATTAATTCTCTTTTGAATACATTTCTAAATTTATTAATTTTGATATTTATATCGTGCATGCACGTTTGAATTTCAGGTACGAGTGATTTACGTTTTCCTACATCAGATTAGGAACGTGACCTTTAGCTATCTTAACGGGGTTTTAGAAAGTGTTCTTTGGTTACCATATGGGATTTGCCCTTTGTATTCTATATAAAGAATGTACAATCAAGTTGTAGTGGAATCCTAAAGTTACTATATATATATAAACAAATTCTTTTGAACCACAAATAATTTATTGTAAAAAACACACGGGAATTAAGCAAGTGCAATCTAACCAAATCTAACTCCCTTCTGATAACATTTTCATTTTCTCGGATAGACTTCGGTGTTGGGTTTCTCCAAAGCAGATAAAATGTTTTACATTTCGATGTATTCTATCTCCTGATCTATGAATTATGCAGTAACCTCAAGCAAGCTTTTCTAAAATTTGTTTGCGAAATACGAATAAAGATCCTGGCCCACATGGCTTGTTAATCGTGTTCATGAAAAATATAGCACTTCTCTTTGTACTTCGTTACCACTAGTATTTCGTAAATCTTGGTAAAATTTGAAAAATATAGAAGTTATTTTATATAACACCTACTTGTAGGCGTTCGAATTATTACATTGCTTCACTAACTATAACAGTTTTTGGAATAGCAAAATTATTCATTTTATTTACAAAATTTTGACAGATTGTTTAATTCCACATCTGGCCACGAAACTCAAACATGTATCTTATTGTTTTCTGAATAAAAAAATAAAAACATTACGTTTTGCTTTAGGTAACCTCAAAGAAAGAAGTCCATGGGTGTTAAGTCTGGTGACGGAGCTGTCTAATATGTTGGTCCAATTCACCCGCCCGGAAAATGTACATCTAAGAATTCTATAACAATCAAGGTATCATGAGCTGGACACTCATCTTGTGGGAATAACGTACGTCGCAATTTCTCTTGCTTAAGTCATGGCAAACAAATAACATAACAAATAGCATAACAAATTCTAAAGCATTACCAAGTAATAGTGTTGATTTAAAATTCCATTAAAACAAACATTGCATTTATCGAAAACGTTGTTTCACACTAAATTAAATGTAGATAAAGTACGTTATATTCCATAGTGCTCTCGCCAACTTATAAGCAAAACTCGATTCTAAAAGCGTAATCTGTAAGTTCTAAGGTGTGCCTGAATGGAGGTTTTACATGGATAAATTTTAAACACTACACTTTATAATTGTTTGGAATAATGTATGTATGATTGACATTAACTGTAAGGTACTGATTCGATAGCCATAACAGTCCGGGCATCATCATCGAAAACGATTTATGTAATTAAATTTCTTTAAAGTTACTCTGCTTACACCTACATTCGGATATTTTGCATTAAATAACTGTATTGCATATTTATACGAGACTTCTCCGTTACCATAACATTTTACCAGGTAGATTCGCTGCTCTAACGTCTATTTTTTATTCGGATTATGCTCGCTGAACTCTCAGTAAATGTCTTTTGTTAACGACTAATACGTGGGTAATATGATACTGATGTAACATTGGACTTTCGTCGTATTTAAAATTAATAACTAGACATAATTTCCAGTTTTTTATCGGATTTCCATATAAGCAAACTTTCTATCAAGAATGAGTTTCTCCCGTAAGATTCATACTAAAAAGGATTTTCCCATAGGAAATCTCATCACTTTATACACTACAATATCTTCTTATGTTTCGATAAGAGTTTTAGTTCTGCGGATAGGCAATGGGTATTCAGAAGCGCTAGTTAATGCAAGAGGATGTGATTTAGTTTGCGTATTACGTCTTGGCATAATTCTGAATTCTAAACAAGTAGTCCTCACAAAATTTTTATAAATAGTATTAGATTTTAACATAAGAATTTGTTCAAAATATGTATGTTACTATGTTTACATATTTAGTCATATAAGTTCTGCACAATGTGAGCTCCTGAGCAGAGAGTTTATATTGACAGAATAGAACAAGTAGAACTTAGATTTATTTTTTAATACATACATACATAAAACGGATATTAACTTATCCAAAACTAATTATATCGTCTCTTGCATTCTACAAAAGGTATAAAGGTCTGTCTATTTGTCGAGTATTCTAGCTTATTAATTAAACATGGATATTCTGTTTATTTTAGGAAATAAGATCAGTAATGAAAGGCAGCTGTTCTATTATTTCTTACTGTTGTGCACCGGTTACTTACAAAGATTTTCTCAGCAACAAAAACTAGTAGCAGAGGTTAAAAGTAGAAATTGTAGTAACTGATACAACACGTATGCCCGGTTTCTGAAACGTCAAACAGCAGTTATCTGTTTGGTATCTGGCAATTTAACAAGGACTGTCTTTGTTAAATCGTCAGATACTGAGCAGATAACTGCTGCTTGACGTTTCAGAAACCGGGCAGTAATCTGCGTGTAAAGTAACGCGATTATTAGAATAAATTTAAAACATTTCAATGCAACGGTTGCTTACTTGCTTACTTACTTACTTAATGCTTTTAATTGAAATTACCCAGCCCAGGGTGCACGAACCTTTTTTCATTGAGTTTCTTAAATCCGTCCCATAAATTGATTACACTCCGTAGAATTTAATCAAAACCTAATCTTAAGACTTACTCGTAGATACTCGAAATACTTTGCCAATTAAAAAAAATACTAAAAAAGATTTAAATTCTACGTAGACGGCTTCCGGAAATTTTCGCACAGATAATTTTACATACCTTTTTATTTTCAAATATTTTTTTCTACTTTTAGGACAACTTAAACTCGATTGGATTAAAAATGAATCCAGGACCCACATATAAATAATTAGGTTTTTGTTATAATTCGTCAGTGTAAGAAATAGACATTTAATTCGTGAATATCCATCAGTACTGCGAGTCTAGGAGGTCCATGGTTTCATTGGTAATTTTCCTCCATCGGTTTCTAGCCTTCGCTACTCTTGTTATCCTTAACGTGTTTATATCCTTACTCCACTTCTGTCCTCCACCTTCCTCTTGGCCGTCGTGTCCTCCTCTTTCCGTCAACTGTCCTTGCCATTATCATTTTTTGCGTTCTTGACTCTACCAGTCTTTCCATCCATCTCAGCCTCTGCTGCTTGTCCATAAAGTTCAGTTACTCTGGAATTAATTGCATTCGATTTAACAGTTCGAGTTTGATAAATTCTGTGCCTTGTACGAAATGAAAGAATTGACTGAGTTGTGATTACCATCGTTTCTTGGGTTTCTTCGTACATATATCTATTTTCTTCTTGCAATAGACAACCAATTAAATTACCTTGTTGCAAGTAGATATATGCTCTGTAAAGATCTTTAATCGTTATTTGCCCTGATATTCTTTGAATGTGCTTGTAACTTATACATCAGCTTTCGGTTTTTCCGCAACAAAACAACCACATAATACTTGCATCGGTATATACAATCCTTTACCGAAATACGCTGTATGCCAGTCACATACGAGTGATACTTTTCTTTTATCGTCTGTAATAGTATAGCAGTCCCTTTTTTTGATAATTATTCCTAACAGGTGCGATTAAACTAAAGTCTATTCTACATTACAAAATAACTGAGTACGTATGGTTTTACAAAATCTCGCTTGAAATGAATGAACTATATACAGACAAAATTTTAGTTTATGTATATAGTCCGACCCTGTTCTCTACACTTATTGTTGCGATAAACAAGTATTCAACCAAATATATACCGGTTGCATTTAACTTTCGAACGTTAACTCCAGGTGCGCGCATTCGGCAGTGAGTCTTCATTCAAACAAGTCGCGCTATTCCGAACAGTAGTATACACTCGATCGCTCTCGCATACAATTGCCATTCTTTGCGGAACGTTACAATGGCAAAGTGGGCCGTTATTTTAACCGCCATTGCATTGTGCTTCTTGGGTGTTCTGTCGCAAACCCCTAGTAACGTGCAAAATATATCGCCGGAAGAAAGTAACAGCTCCGTATCCTCTTTACTTGCAAATTTTACTTCCGCTATACCACCCGCTAGTACCAGTGTAAAAGATCCGCCAGCTTTCGTAAAAGACGACGATCCTACTGAAACAAGTGTCAAAGAAAACCTATCGCAAATTCCGGGAATAACAGAAACCAGTACTTTCCCACCGTTAGTGCATAATGAACATCCCGAGACTTCTCCTACGACAGCCACTACTCCAACTACACCTGTAACAACAACTCCAACAACAAAGGCACCAGAAATTAAGGAAGCTATTACGGAAATGTCACAGTCACCAACAACGCACAAGCCTAACTCTTCAAATAGGCTGCATTTGAGTTCAATTGCTTTACTCAGTAGTGTCCTGTTATTGAAGTTTCACTACTGATTGGATTAACAATTCAGCAACAGTGAAAGGTTTGTGATTCCTGAAGTATAATTTAATTTCGTATACTACAGTTACATTTGTATGTTTCAACACGCAGTTTCGCAAGGTTGACAGATAATCTTGCGGAACAATAGAATACGAATAAGAGTATACTTTTTTAATGAATAGGAGGAGACTAAAATTCGAATCACGTCACCAGTATAAACGGTATTAATCTAACCTATTAAAAAGCAAAGACAATATTTATTATGAAATATGAATGTATTATATATTATTGATAAAAGCTTGTGAAAGTTACCATGTTTCCTTAAGTGAGAGTTAGGAAAGATTGTTATTATTTGTGACGACATAATTTTATTTTTGTTGTATATTACTCTGCAAACAAGCACCTTCCTTTCATCTGTGTTGCTTACTATCGTATTATATTAAATAAACAAACAGTGCCACTAAAACTACTTGGCTCGTTTTTTAGTAGTGATCACTTGAAACGTCACGGAGCAAGTAAAAGAAAAAGTTACAGAGATTTTTTTGCACCAAGTACATAACGTAGAATAAGTATTGTACTTTAAAAAATAATTTAAAGAATATTGTTTTGTCTCCGTAATTCTTGAAAACATGCAAGATGTAAGATGTTCATTTCTTCAACGATGAATTGCATAACTACAATCACTACCAACCTTTTGTACACTTTAAGAATACAATGTGAACCGAAAGTTTCAGAACAATTTGTCAAAAACCACAAACATTTAATCAAAATGATGTTAGAGAGTGTAATGTAAGTGATGACATTCCTAAATTTAAAAACCTATATCCCGTTTGAACGAGTTTTTTAATTTAATATAAAAATGTATGCAATAAATTACACATTGTTACTTGTTTACTTTAAAACTTTGGTTTTTGTACGACTTATCCAAAATTACATACATAACTAAAATTTTCTTTATTTCAGTTCCATATACATATCGTAAACAAATATGAACTTTTGGTAAACAATGTATACTTAACGTAATCACTTTTTAAATTTTTTGTAATTTAAAATTCTTACAAATATTCCTATTGTCAAAGCACACGTAGTAATTAAGTTCTTATTATTATGCATTCTACATATTTGTATTTTCCAGATTTAATTGCACGTTATAGCAACGTGGTAACAAACTGAGGAATTTATTAATGTTCAATTTAATTTCTTTGTAAATCTTGAAACGGGAGCTATAATAGTCAATCAAACGCTATTCCTATAACTGAGTTTATGCCATTTCATTTCAGTTTAAATTGGTGATATTAAATGAAGTACTGTTCTTTTTTATTATTTCTAGCATTCTACAATTTAATTATAAGAAAATAATTTTGCCTATTATTATGAGAAACTGTGTGTTTAAACGAAAAGAAATAGCAAAAATGAAAACATTGATTGAAAGTAACCGTCTAGAATATTATTAAATATATTTTGCACCAAGGAAAGTAAAACCTCAGGAATATTTATATGTAGATATTCAAGCTGGATATAATTTGTTGTTTACTTTTATTATGCTCTACATCTAGCGATTGCAAACAAACGTCTGAGAATAATGTTATTCATGTCAATGTTTGACATTGAATTAGTTAAGTCGTTTTTAGCCTACAGCTACAGTTCAAATAACAAGAAATAGATATCAATCAGATGGGAAAATATTAAAAAAACCAACGACAAACTATTAACTAAATTATTAATAGCATTGAGGGTCAACTTTTATTATCATCATCATCTGTAATATAGGTTGTAACTAAAATCTGTTTCATTGTCAGATCCAAATCGAATCATAACCAATATTATCAACAATTTATAGAACGCTTTATGAAATTACTATAAATACTTTTAGAGGACCAAGCCATTGATCTGACAAGAGTATTTATTAGTGAAGTTCAAGGTTAGCTATTATTCATCCTGCTTTTTCTAACTTGAAAACAAGTTACATACAATGACGATATCGCAAACAAACCTTTCATATTCCTAATGAACCACGTAGACACACGTGAAGAGATTTCGTTTTAAAGACACGGTTTCGTCATTCAAATTTATTCTGTTTTTCTCTTAAAGATAGGAAGTGCTTTAAATCACTTATGTAAGTTATGTTTTTAAACTTTTGTAAATAAACCATAGGTACGTATTATATTTAGAAATTGTAATTTATAATAAAATTTATATTTTAAAGATATTGTAGTGGTATGTATTTTATTAGTTATTTTGATCCTCATCCTCCTCTGTGTAGATTAATCGATGTGCGAAATCAAATACAGGTATATATTTTAAAATACTCCTACCAATTAAATATGAACAAGAATTAAACAACAAAGATTCAATTCAGTCACAGATATCTTAATTTTATGAATTACAAATTACATAATTGACAGAATAAACTAATCACCTATTCAGATGTTGAAATGGGTTAGGTTTTGTACACAACCACAACACCATTGTTAAGTCTAGGAAAATTTTGAAAAATTATGAGATTCATTCAGTTTTCAATCATTAAAATGTTTTATTCTAAAAAAATTAAAAGGTGTAACAACCAAGGACGCTAATACTTCAGTTTAATCTTCCAGAGATTTGTTTGCATTATACATAAGTGAGTTATTATTGTTGACTGTCTACTGCTGGTGCACAACACATCAATAACAATAATAATGCATATTGGTAACCAACTGCTAACAAAAAATCATTCTTTTGTCAAATTAAAAAATACATATATTCCTATTTGCATCAGATAAATACTTATACGTCAAAACATTTGTATTGCTTACCAATTCCTTCTTCTCTTCTAAATATAAACTTAGTTGTTGTTTTAAAAGTCATTTTAGCCAAATAAACACATTTTTATTATTATTTACAGACTATTAAGTTTCTTGAATTTCCATTTCTTCATAATAGTTGAGTCGATTTATATAGTATTCCTTCTTTTTGGTCAATTTTGCATTCCTCTTAGATGTTGCCTGCTTACAGTCGTTACATTAAAGAGCATATCGAAACTTAAATGTCACTGATAGCTGTTGTTTTGAATTAGTTTTATTCTGAACATATTTTGAAGACTTAACTCCATTGATGAATTCAAATTACTAGTTTTTGAATGGGTACAATATTGGTCGCTGATTGAGACATGGTGATTGTTGCGTTATGTAGACTGCCGGTGTCAATTGTTTCGGTTTTTTCTTGAGAAACTTTCGACAGTCACCTAGTCAAAAGCAAATCATTTGCACAGTAGCAATCGAATTTTATTTTGATAGTTTTTTAGTGAGGAGTTGAAAAGTTTTTCTAAACCAACGTTTTCTGTCGAATATGAGGTGCAATAAAATAAATAGTTTTGTATTAAATATATATACCTACAGGGTGGCTCGTTAGTGCATGGAAGCTCGATATATCTGAAATTATAAAAGTTAGTTCCGGTAAGAAACGTTTAACAAGAATTGCATGTTACTTTATACTCATGTTACTGCATACTCAATTTTTATAATAAACTTTATTCTTCTTTATCATATTTATGCATACTGTGTATACAAGACGAGTCGCGAACTGTGATGCATAAATTACTACTACTGCAACTGCATTAATCCAATACAATCAATACCAAATTTCCCAACAGGTGGATTGGAAGAGGCGGTCCATTCGTATGACCAGCTTGATACCCGGATTTGACGAAAATTGATTTTTTTTGTGGGACTACATAAAATAGCGTGTGTATTAAGTACCGATAACGACATGGGAAGATATGATGCAAAGAATAAGAGAATATCTCAAGATATTGATGCAGAAATGGTAGTCGATCGTTTGAACTACAACTGCAACAGTGTATTCACGATACGGCTCAATATCTTGAAAATTTGTTTTTGTACTCGCTTATCAAAACATGTCATGTTGTGAAAAGCCACTTTAAGCGCTAGTGATGCACTAGTGTGTGAAGTATTGGCACTTACTGTAACTTGATTAGTGTAGTGACATTTTAAAATCATATCAATAAATCATGATTTAATGGGTTAATAAATTATCCACTGCAGTATTGACAGCTTCCCGAATTTCAGGGGGTCTACATTCTATTTCATTATCGGAATTCATGTTGTACAGGTTTTAATTTTGTATCGAATTTTCTGAATTTGATAATTTTCAATTAAATGTCACTTCAAATAATAAAAAAATTGAGTTGGCAGTAACTCAATTTTTTTATTAATATCAAGAGATTTGTAGTGTGTTATAAACAAACTGTCATAAATGGAAACGTATTTAACGAGAGCTATTATTAAAGTACTCGTACAAAAAATATTGTGAAACATTTCGCGAATTCGTGTCCATTCGAAATATATTTTCAAGCACTTTGTTCGTAAATACTATTTTGTTACAGTGTGTAACTTGTTAATTCATAACATTTAAAAATTAAAATTAAAAATATTTTCTAAACTAGAAAAGTTAGGTATAGGGAATGATTAACAAAAATGAAAGAGGCGATAAATATCTATCAGAATATCATAAGAAATACAGGGCCTTCTATTTAAACTTTATGTGAAAATTAAGGA
Organism: Popillia japonica; assembly: GCA_004785975.1. Classification (NCBI taxonomy): domain Eukaryota; kingdom Metazoa; phylum Arthropoda; class Insecta; order Coleoptera; family Scarabaeidae; genus Popillia; species Popillia japonica. The sequence continues at coordinate 9,456 of SMLS01077039.1, forward strand.
CCTGAGTTTTGACTCACCTTGTGTACAAGCATTTTTTTTTTGTTAAATTCTCGAACCAGCGAAAATAGAAGACGTAGCCAAACCATTTAATGGCGCGAAATAGGTCGGACATGTTTTATCTTACGCTTGTTTTACATTTGTCAATTTATTGATCAATTTCTAGAACTTAGACGACTTGACGTCAAGTTAAGTTTTTACATCTGTCAATTTCAAGTTCAAGTTTAAGTTCAATTTCTAGTTCTAGTTCTCTTCAATTTTAAGCTTGTAGCTGGTAGCTTTACATTTGTCAATAAATAGATCAATTTAAAAAACTTGGATAAGTTCTAGAAATTGAAGAATTAGAACATGTTCTATTTTTGCGTCAATTTAACTTCAATTTTATAGTAATTTTTGTTTTAATAGTGGATAGTGACCGACAGTACTAACCTGCGACACTTGTATGGAAGTAATTCCAAACTTACTTTAATTCATATTTCAACAATTACAATTCGTTGAACGACAATGTAATATTTGTAATTATGAATGACTAAATTCATAATTATTTGAAATTTTGAATTTACAGCATAATGCAGAGTGTAAGATCAAAATGGCAACGAAAAAGATTAACAAATTTAAGAAAAGCTGTATTCTCCTTAATGTTACTAAAAATTAAAAATGACAGATTTAGAAAAGCAAGCGTAACAAAGAGGTGGTGGGTTAGACCATGGTTGATTGCGAAAAAGGGAAACTTAAATTTAGTAGAGCAGCAGATCCTCAAACTATATGCATCGCTTAGACTACAAATATAATAACTAAGTACTCTCTGAATTATCGTAATTACCACGAATTATCAGCTGTGATAAACGTGTACACATTAAAGGTGTTCATGTGATCTTCACTCACATCACATAACCTTTTAACCTTTACTTGACGCAACGCTACTGCGGGTGATTCTAGTTCAGACCTCCGCCGATAAAGGAAATACGATTAGAATTAGTTGCCAATGAAACTCTTGCTCAATACAAGTTAAAAACGCAAAAGCAAGAAGGTCAGTAGTGTAAAATGTGACACTACCTAATGATGCCTAGTAAACTAACTAATCTCTTTTATTGCTTTTGGTAGAATGGGCAGATTTTTTTTATATATTATGTAATATAACTATGTATATTCCATAATATATTGTACAGACAGTGATAACGTTAGTTTTTATTGGCGGTAACACTAACTGCGGACTTTTTATTATATCAGCTCTATCCAATACTATACCCAAATTTTGTATGGTGGTATATTAGGCATGCGTTAAAGAATACAAAAGGTACAATATGATACTTTTAAAATATATACATGTACATAGCATGATGTCTCAGTCCTTGTCCAAAAAACATATATGAAATAGTTTCTATGATGTATTAACAGTTTAGTGTAAGTATATGTATATGAGCATATGAACTGTAAAAGTACTCATCTTTTGCAAAAATGGAATCATAAAATGTCTATAGTTTTAAGGAGTCATAAAAGGAAATACAGTAAAGGATTTTCATTCCAAGTACATAAGTATGTATGTATGTACATACATGTGTATGTATGTGTGTTCGTATGTGCTTGCATGCGTCTGTTTTAACTTTTCTTACATTTTAATTTATAATTAGAGAAAATTGCTTTGTTTACATTAATTACTTTGAAATATAGTGCATATACCTAACGTATAACTTACAATCTTGCAAATTATGCATTAGTTTGGAAGTTAAAATTTACAGAACGGTAATACTTATAAATATCACAATTTACAGACCAATGCCTGCTGAATTGTTCGCAGTTTCTTTTCGATGTAATTAGAAATGCCTGTACACATCTGGGGGTTAGTAATTAAATTAAAGATAAATAAAACTTGTACGGGCTAATATATTATGTATTTCTGTTGACATATGTAGTAAATATATTTGATGTGATTCTTTTTACGTCAACCTCTTTATATAACAACCAGCTACTACTGACACAATATTTCGTAGAACTCTTCTGCTTTGGTATACTTCGAATGTCATATTTCAACAATTTCTATAGCGGTGTAATTATTTTTATAAATTTTAAAAAATTTAGTCAGAATATACAGGCTACAATACACTTCTAACTACTACTACTAACTAAAAATTCTTGGTTTATATTTCCCAAACTTAAACGTAGTTTGTTTGAGTTACTTATGTGCTTGTACAAGTACCGCTAGAATAAAGAAATAGTTATGTTTGTTTATTCTGGAATATAACGTTGAGTAGCTGATCGCAGAATACCTTGTTGAAACAGTTGATTGTGGAGAAAGAACTTCAAAACCTATTGTGTGATGATAAAACTAAAGGAAACTAGCTGTAATACTAAGTCAAATTAAATAAATGCAAGTAACTTTTTATATTCTATAATATCTGTTTCATCTAAATTGGCCCTCTGTAAAACAAACCGGTATTTAGACAGCCAAACTAATATGTAACTTCGAACAATTTGTCTAATCTATCCATATAGTATTTTTTAATAAAACCTATAACCTGATTGAAATTGATAACTTACTCAGAATAAGAGCAAATAATCAATAAGCAAACTACATTATTAAGCAAGTTTTGACAAAACTTTGCACTAAAAAAATCTAATTTTTGCTGTAGTTCAATAGGATATTATCCTCCTAGAAAATTCGATTAAAAAGTTATCGAAAAAGTTTTTCTATCACTCCAGTATTAAAACCGAGATTGTTAATATTAAAAGACTTTCTTAGAAAGCACGTAAATTTTGGAATTTCGAAGAGCATGAATCTGCAGAGCACTTAGCGGAGGACAAAGCAGAAATATCAAAAAATATGTATTATAGATATGACAAACGAGTAAATAATGACATCAACTAGGTAATTCAATAACTTAAACAAAACTTCACTCAACGCGTTTTTCTCTTTTTAATGAATTGTTTTCCTTAAAAATGTCACCATAAAATCGTATTCCATTACAATCTGCAACACTCTTACCACAAACTGTCTCTCTCAAGCAAGTTTTCTATCTAGTGTAACATCATTGATGAACCTATTCTAGGTTTCAGTGCCATTCGTTTTCCGTGCCAACTCGCTTTTAGATTTGCAATTTTCCTCCATCTAAATCATTCCTCCAGGCAGATTTTAGAGGTTTGAAAAACGCAACATTTAATGACTGGTACAATGCGTAGAGTTTGGAGGAAATAATAGGAAAGTAATATCATTTAGGATTCTCTAACATCTTGCGATAAATGGTTGGTCAAAATATTGCTTATCGTCACCTTTGGCCCTTTTAATTACCAAAAATATGGCAGCCTAATGTTAAAAAAACCAGGCTTCGAACATTACTATATCAGACTAGCCGCTCTATCTAAGTTCGATAAATATCTTTAGCCTTATAAACTGTATAGGCCGGCAACAATACTTGTCTTTTATTTATACTGCGTGTTTAAACCATCGTCCTACAATTACTTTTTTCGCCCGACTTGTGAAATTCGTTTCATCGTATTTTATAATATTAGAAGAAACGATATCGTCCAAATAAGACACCTTTAAATGTTCAAAATAATCCTTTACTATTTTTTGTGTGACATTTGCTTTTGATCTTTTTATTTTTTTCATTTAATCTAACTGTCAAAACGTGATGCCTTTTCAAGAAACCTCTGGCCCACTCTATTCCCCGACGGTTGTCGTAAAAACGTTTTTCAACTTTACCGGATGGATTTAGGTAGGTTTGCACGACATTTCGAACGCCTGTTAATTGTAAAGGAAAGCACCACGTCCCACAGAAGAGTAACCCTACCAACTTTCTTTCATTTTCAGCTGTGAGAACAATTGGTCGCTCTATTTTGTTAACCTGATACCGGTTGGATGAAGTGTCATGTTTTACTGTATTGATAGCGCTTTAGAGGTATTTGGGGATATAGGGTAAATCGAGGAAAGATGACGCACATATTTGGAAATTACAGTTGTACACTCTGCTTGGTACCTAAAGTAATGAAAATAAACTCAGACTGTCAAAAAGCACTTGACATGAACTCGCATAAGTTTTATAACTTTATTTGAATTTACTTTAATATTCCATTGTTACATGTACAAATATAAATAATAAATAAATAATAAATAAATAATAAATAAATAATAAATA
>SMLS01077042.1:0-29730 GCA_004785975.1 Popillia japonica
ATTATATATTATATATTATATATTATATATTATATATTATATATTATATATTATATATTATATATTATATATTATATATTATATATTATATATTATATTAAGTAGGATTTTTAATATAACCGTACGTCTAATTGTGCTGGATAGTTACATTAATTGTAGTACAACTCATTTCAAAGAAATGTCTAAGACTATAACACGAAAGAGAATATCTTTTGTTTGACAATTGGTGCGAAGTAATTAAAACGGGATTATATACAGGAAATGTATTGTTAGAGTACTTCATCTATTTGGCGAAAAATAAGAAAATAAGAATACCTAGCAGCTCATCTTCAACAGTAGAAGACAACTACATCAAACAACTGAGGAATTTGCTCGAAAATACTTTGCTTAGTTTAAAACGAAAGTCTACAGCAAGGATACTAGTTCCTTTGTTGCAAAATTTATACAACAGAGTCTATAATATTCATTTGTGTACGAATATCTGAGTTCTTACAAAACCTAATCAACACAATACCACAAAAATTACACAACCAAATTAAGTCGATTCATAATCTAATTAACTATTTTTATATCTACAGTAATACAGAATGACATATTCGCGAATCAAACGAATGTGAATCGCTTTTAATTAATTTTTTTTCCGTGAATGTTGTCCTAGATACATAAAAATTACTTTCACTTTTACAATAGCCGTATAATAACGGTATGAAGCCGTATTCATGACATAAGTGTATTTCAAATTTCAATTAACGAACAAGCACACCATTAATAGGCATTTTTTAAACAACGCAGTTCGTTTAGTCGGCGAAACAATGACGAGGTAAATGCACTTCATTTAAGTGCAAATTTAAATTTATTACGTAAAACGTATCATAGAAACCGTTTTAAAAATATTATGTTATGAAATTATTACGTCAATTTATTCATCTTCTATCTTTATATCCTTAAAATAACGCGGGAATTGTATGATATTCATCAAGGTAAATTAAGTCCCATTCCCATATATTCCATCCATCACATTTATTATAATACCAGCTTTCTTTCATAACATCTGTACAAAGCCCTGAATGGAACGCGTCACCACTTTTATCGTCACATACGTTACGTACTTATGCACATACATGCATTATACCACTGGGAGATAGATATGTACCGAAATGCAGATAGATATGTTTATTATTATTGTACCTCCACGCATATATGCGATGATATTTCTGTAGCATTCGCTTTTACACACTCTGACGGAGATCCTATCTGGAAGGAAAGAGGAAACGTGCCCAGCATACGCGTACTTGAGCTACCCGCTACAAACCGCAAGTGTAGAAGTGTACACTTTGTTCTGTTGAAAATGCACCCACCTCTAATAAAATTTAAATATATTTTTTTGTAAAAAAACTTCATAAAAGGAATTCTCCAAAATATTCCTACACTATATTAGATTGACTGTCCTTATACTGAGAAGCAATTTATCCTTTCTCTGGACCAAATCCGATCGATCTACAAGCAGTTATAGGTTCTATTTTCAAACGTCTTCAACGTCCATAGAAAGAGACTATTTGGTTGGTCATGTACGGATGCAATTTAGAACAATTGATGTCAATTGTTTCCACCTCTTCTTCTTCTAATTCTTTTTACTGCCAATATACCTAACACCCAAACACGTAAGCCGTTGGATGTTCCACCAATTCATCTCAATAGGAGAGGTTACCCATGTATAAACTCTCGCCTGAGTGCTTAAAGTTTCCTTTGCAGCATCAACCAATTATTGTGAAAAGGTATACGGTGCCATAAGATGTGCAGGGAACAATAATGGTTCAATATCTGCTGCAAGTTCGTTGCAAATTTGCGTCCATCTGCTGGAGACACATTCCCATATTGCGCTTTCAGTCGTCTTTTGGAGGTGAGCTTTATAATCCTGCACTAGTGTCCCCTCTTAATCCTTGAACTACTTCAAAATCGCCATTAGCAGATCCTGTCATAAATTGTGGACCTCAGTCTTATTTTTCTTCTACTGTACTAGATGCTTCTTTGGCATAATTGGATAAGGTTTATTCATCCAGCTGAACTTCTGGCCAAGAACTCAATAGTAAGAAAATGCAGCGCGTCTTATTCATACTGACAATTTTCTAAAGCCTAAAAATCTAAATATTCCAACCAAATATTGAGATGCTCTAGGTGTTAGTTTTGGGTATGCCTAATTGTTAATTGTTTTAACATGTTCTATCGAGGAAAGGTTGGGCAATTTGATCATGGGCGATAGGAGCATCTTGAAGGAAGCAAGTTCAGAACAAGTCTTATGGCTTAGGAGCACCAAAATGGAATCCTCCAACCTAAAAATCCAAAACAATTAAGACTAAATCAGAAAATAAATTTTGAATCCTAAAGTCATAGATGAACTCCAGATTCTTCTTCCATATCGTATCATACCAATACGCTCGAGAAAAATGCTCAAGCTTGGTACATTTGGAATTGAACAAACTGCACTCACACATAAAATAATAACATACATCATGACATGTAACCTACACACAAGACCACTACACCAACGAAGAAAGACACCAAGAAGAAGAATTCACGTGACGGATTTATTGCTCGCATTTTTCAGGTCAAAAAGCTGTCGGACCCTTTGTAACGGAGACGTCGTGTACTGAACGCGATCTCCTCAAATCCGTCCGTTTTCGGTAAACGCGCTATCAAGAATTCCATGAAGATCATCGCTAAGCACTCGGATGTAGATTTTTTTTTTTGGCTTCTTCTTTCGTGTGCCTCGGTTATATTATATTAGAGATAGTTTATCTTCGCGGTTTATACTCTGGGAAGTAACGACGAGGAAATGCATCAGCGACGAAACGTTATTATACATATTCGGTACTGTGCAACGGTAAAGGGGTCACTGGGATTAATGCGGTTATTAGTATGAATGTTTCGAGGGTGGGAATGCGCTCGGAGAGAACATGTTTTTTTAAAGATATTCTTTATGCGGTATTTTAACGGTTATTGTCGTTTTAGTATTTTGGAGATGTAAGATGCCGAGAGTTTTATGATTACATTTTAATATTAATTCTTGTTTTCCTTAAATAAATTTTTATCTACAATCCTCAGCCAATATATCATTTTAAATGGTAAAGCGTTTTTGAGTGAACTTTGAATTTTCATAATAGACTTTGGGTGGCCATCATCAAAAGTAAAGAATATTACTAACATACACATACAACTATGTGGAATTCAATGAGTGGAGTGAGAAGTGTTGAGAAAGTAGATGCAATAGCTTGAAGAAAGCAACATAGTATAATGGCACACTTGACAAATCCAACACTTTCAATCACCATCTATGATATATTAATGTATATTAAAAGAATGCTAATTGGATCTAAATTTTTGAATTATGCAGCTTTTGAATTTTAGTAAAGCCCAAATTGAAAGATATTGTGACTATAGCTCTAAAAGATCAGATTTATGGATCTGTCAACTACGGCCTGTTCCTAAATGTTTCCCAATAACGCCTGTGTCTACACAAACAATTAGGCATATCAGAAACTGACCACCAAGATTGCCCAACATCTAATACAAGTAACCAAAAATTCGATACCATAAGAAGGTATTCATCATTTATTGGAAAATGTACACCAACAGCATTGGTTCCAAGCTAGTTGAAGCAAATTTTGCCTAAACGTTTGTATTTTTCCAGTTACATTCAAGTTACAAAAGCTGGCATCACAAAGACAATTTATATAGTGAATAAATATTTTTCTTAATTATATATTGTATTTCTGGCAGTGGAATGGCACACTAATTAAATTTATGTTCTTTGCTGGAACAAGATTGATTCAGGTGATTTTTGATATCCTCATTTGCAGTTCACAATCAGACAGCGCCATATCTGCAGAATATGGTGGCTGTAGCAGTATATCAAATTCGAGTTGTACAACTTTTTGGCGGCTTACCAAACTTGTCCAGCTGATGACAGTACACTTCAAAATTAATGGTTGAATAAGAAGTCCATAAGTTTGTCACACACAGTATGGTCATCCAGCTCTTACGACGTAGAAGAGTGTCAAAGTACATACCTCGTTAATTTCTACTCCAGTTAGCTGAGCAATAGGAAAATTTGAATCGGTGAAGATGAACTCATTGAAATCGAAGCTGACGTACCGCAGAGGTCGGTTCTCGGTCCTATCCTGTGGAATGTCCTATACGATGGAATTCTTGACCTGAATCTAACTGAAGACGGGGTAACGGTTGGATTTGCGAACAATTTGGCATTGGTAGTCGTAGCCGAAAATAGGGATGCACTAACTGAAAACACCAATGAATGCCTACGAGGAATAAGTGCGTGGATAAAAAATCACAAACTGGTAGGTAGTTTTATTGTTTCCAGTCTGGACTGAGAGATTTTAGACACTAAGAAAAGAGTTAAATACTTAGGCTTGAAGGCTGAACTCAATGTATCAAAGCTCAGCAGAATTTACCCAATGTGGGTGAACCAGCAGACGGAAAGAGGTCCATGCAAAATATCTTGCTCTATGGAGCACCTATATGGTATGCTGAATTGAGGTTCCAGAAATGTAGGACAAAGCTTGGGCGAGTGCAGACGAATGTGTTGCTGCGTCTTGCATTAGCTCAGAGGACTGTTTCGGATGATGCCCTTCAAGTAATCACTGGCATCATCTCTATTGACCCTCTGGCTGCTGAGAGGCAATATATGTATACTCACAGACAGGAAAATAGAGACACCAGCTTTATAGCATATAGGGCAACAACTAAGGCATAGTGGACTAAAAGATCAATACCTGTATTAAGACCCTGGTTGGAGTGCAGTCATCCTAAGCTCGACTATTTCTTTACACAGGTATTAACGGCACATGGAGCCTTCAGATCGTTTGCTATGCGCATTGGGAAAGATAATTCTGACACAGTCGAGTGTATTATATTTGAGTGTCCCTTTCAGACAGGTGACATGCTGTGAAGTGGGATGCATGTCGACACCTGACATGGTACAGAAAATGATGAAACTGAAAGAATACTTGCAGTCCATCCATCAAATGACAAAAGACATAATGAGTCGAAAAGAGCGTGATGATCTGTTAAGGCAAAAAAGTAGGAGACATTAAAAGTAGAGGTTGAAGTAAGCTTTGATCCTATGTCCTACGGACGGTTCCGAGATGATGGCTGTGGAGGGGTTTTAGTCGGTATGGCGACTGACACTATCTTGGCACACTGAGCAAATTTCTGGCTGACTTTTCTGGTTAGAACCTTAAGAGGAGCTGCTAAATTATGGGACGTTTAAGGTTTAATAAAAGATCAAATAATTTTTAACAAAAATCTTAATACAAAGCGCCCAGTATAATTCGAAAGCTGAGGCTTGATATCCATCATTTACCAGCACTTTCTCACATCTTCGAATTGATGTCGTTTCGCTTAACTGCGGCGCGCATAGTTTAACATCACGTAACCTAGACGTCTGTCATTTGTTCGCATAACATCACGTCGCCAACCACATACTTATTCATCTGGTACTGGTGCACGTTTTAAGCGTTCCTATATCATTCCTACACACATATTTCAGAAGAGCAACTCTTCGCATTGCCACATCGCACAGATGCATATGTAGCATCGCTGTAACGTATAATCGTCAGGGCTTTATTTTACATGAAGAGGTAACATTATACGCCAACTTAGTTGAATTGTGCACGGATATGTGTAAGTTGGTATCTGTGGCCTTTTGACGGGGACCGTCAATTGCCCGTACACCGCGCGTTATTGCTGAGAAAATTCTTGGCGGAACTTTGAGGTCGGCTTCCGGGAATAAAGCCGGTACTTGAGTGATATTTGTATGCATGAATGTTTTTGGCCTAGATATTTTGTGGTTTCTGTATGGAATACACAAACTGCAAGCGAGTGCAGTATGACAATTTGAATTTAAATATCAGACTCTTCTTGTTGTTACTCATAAATAATTCCAACTAGTTTGAACCGAAGCAAAATGAAACTAGAAGCGCCTAAAGCGCTAATAAAAAAGAATTTATATACATTTTAGCTTGCATATGTGTGTACACCCTTATGCGTGTATATATGTATATATCTTAGGGATATGCACCGTAGACATTGTACGAAAACATATAACCTTAATATAATAGCTAAAACCGATATTCAAATGAGCCATTTATAATAAGAGAAGTGGACAACACATACACACATAACATTATAGTATACCGCTCTTATTACAGTGTGACTGCTAATTGCCGGAGGACAAATCCCAAGCATACCCAAACAGTGTATTGCTCGATATCCACTCCCCACTACAAACTGCTGCTGAACCAAAAGGTCCACGGCACACTCGATAAAAACCACGTAGCATATAATTATATATGTATATATACATGTTTAGCCATAAGCATTCAGATCGCCGTTTATCTTTTAATACATAATTGATAGCTTCGTAAGAACCGATAGAATGCTAAAAATGCAGCCGCAGTATAAGGTCCCGATATATTCTAATATAGCGTACCTATACTTGGTATACGGGCTTGGATCCTCGTTTGAGGGTTGTACACATTTTCTTAATAATCTTTTTTTCGTTTTAAATTCCGTCGCAAGTCCGCTAACGGCCACGGGCTAAGAGCACCTCCATTTTTATATACATACATACACATATAATACATACACGTTCACGTCCTTTATGTGCTTTACTTTTTTTCCAATGTTCTTCCCACTTCTTCTTTGCGATGATGGGGTATTGGAGAAACGACGGTCAAACCTTTTTAATCATACCCATTACCGAAAATAACAGTTTTTAAGCAAAACCACAGTCTTTATAAGATATTAAATATTACCCTAATTCTGCCCTCATACTTTCGTATACTTCGTGAGATGCCTTTAATGTAGATTTTTTTTCTTATTTCGCTTCGTTTTTGTGCTCTTTTGTGCGGTACCGGAGTCTATCAATATTCAGTTTATGGGAAAAGAGAAGGATAAGAGCGGGTATTATTATGTGAAAGTCAAAATTATACTCATGTAGGGTATTTTATGACTAAATAAATAACGTAGATTTTCAGATTGGAAGGTCTATTTAAGATATGGGATCTTAAAACACTTTCGAGGTGAAAATTGTCGGTAAAAATAGTTAGAAATAGTAAGAAAATGAAATCTAGACCATTGGTGGTACTAAATCAGTGCTGATCTTCTAATGCGGTGAAGTTTTTTTTATTCTAACCCATCTAATCTGCGTATATTGTTGTTTGACAAGTATTCAAATTCCCTCATTAATCATTCTCATAAAACAGAAATATAGTCTCAATTTTAAGTCTTGTGATAATTCTATTTTTCAACATTTCCTCAAATGCTTGGAGAAATAATTGGTTGAGACACAAACAGTACTAAATTGGTATAGATTATACTCACAAGAGAGATTGATGCAGCACTGCTGGGTAGGGACACTTTACCCTTCTTCCTTTCAAAATTGTTGTTTCACATTGTTCTAGAATTGTTTACAAAAAAAAAACTTTGTTCGATCTAACTAACAATACAATTGCATATATGTTGAGTATATCGAGCAAATGATGACGAAACAGTTGCATCTGTCTCTGTACTTTATTCCACATGTAAGCTTAGCTCTGTTCTCAATTATTTCACGAAGTATGCATGCTAGAAAACTTTGCTACAATACAGAACAAATTTAGAAGAAATCAAAACAGTTTACAACATTTCTAATTTCGAAAAAGGAGGTCAATTTCTAGACGTAGTATACATGATACAAGACTAAAACTTTGGATCAATATAGAACAAATCCAGAACAACGTGTAACGGCCTCCAAAATGTGAAATTTCGGCGAAGGATGGATCCGCGTCATAGTTTCTTTTTCTGAATCTTTTCACACAGTACATATATGTATATTGTATAGATATACCTATGTATAGTACAAATGGCTCTTCAGGTATCAATTCTAGAACAAATCCATCCAAAGCTCATCTCAGAAAATTATCTACCTTGCTTTCACACGGATAGTAGGAGTTTGTGGTTCCTTCATTACACATGCTACAATTCCCATTCCTATTTTGGGAATATACCCAATATAATTTTAGCATAAAGTCAGAGTGTTCAAGAAATGGCTTCAAGTTATAATCCTAATTCCAATCTAATGACTGGAATGCATTGCCATTCAGGATGCAATAGCCAAAAAATTAGAGAAAAGGCAAAAACCACTTATGTATGTACCATCACGGACTTTGGTTATGTCCGGTATCTAGCGGTACAGCATGCGCTCCTGTCACTATTCCCTTTAAGATAAAACGGACATGGTGACAGGAGCGCAGGCTGTACCGCTAGATACCGGACATACCTAACTAAAGTCTGTGGGTGTAGAGGGGAGTGTTTCTTCAAACAAATTTTGCCAAACCATCTCGCAGGATAAGGCCAAGAAGTATTGGCATTTGCTTGCAGTACCACTCGATGACAGCAATCACAGAAATAGAATTTTTAATCTACTTTTAAAATATAAAATCTGCAGTCCAATTTGCAAATTGTGGAGTGGTTTTGATGACAATTCATGTACAGCATGCTTACCGTGGTTTATCATAAGGATGCCAACTTTGGATATTACTGAAAACAATAATCTATCCCATAATTTCACTAAATAAAAATAGATGTTAGTAAAAGAATTGCTCTACAGTTTCATGTAGATAAACAAAAACTGCATTTGTAAAAATACAGATTGGTGCTATATCTAATGGAGAAATTCGACAAACCTTTCAAGGTTGTCCTAGATTGGGATGCGTGGACAATAAAACAGTAAACTTGTAATTCGAAATAGAGCTTATCCTGCTTGGGGCTGTCTGGAAAACCTAAGAATTCTGGCCAAACAAAACAATGTTATGTACCTTGGTGTGGGTACTGGGCATGAGGCCATACCAGGCAACTAATTAGCAAACAAGCTGACAAGAAAATGTTCTGCAACAATATTTATTGGGCCAGAACCGGGTCTGACAATAACTAAGACTGCAATACGTGGTGCAATGAGTGAGTGAATCACAAAAACACACCAGATACACTGGAACAACGTTGAAGGGCAGATACATATAGCCATTCCAGCATTAAGCGGTAGATGCGCTGGCTGTCAACAGATTACAACTTAGAACAGTGACGAGTCGGTTCGTAGGGGACGGCTATCTACGGAAATACCAACATAGAATTGGCATCTCTAATATGTAAAAATATACTTTCACAGAATTGGCATCTCTGAAGATGAGACTCTTTGCAGATGAGGAGGAGAAGCAGGTCCATCGGAAAACCTAATAAAAGGGAGTAACCTGTAAAGAAATTCACTGGGCACTCAATAATACAATTGCCCATAGGCCACGGTATTAAGGGCAGAATTTTGCTGCTGAAGATGTTCTATAGCCAGCATTCAGTAGATGCTGTGGTAAAGGTTCAGATTTACACATGGTTGTAGAAAATTTCTGAAAAATGTTGAGTTAGCAACAATCTTTTACCAACGTAAAAAGCCAAAGATACAAGAGAGAGTACTGGAACTCAGAAATGTGGACTTTGTCAATCTTTAAATAAATGCATTTCCGTCAGATTATAAAAGAACCAATAATGGTTTTGTTCAAAAATAGAAGCTATAGGTAAGCATCGAATATAAAAAGATTATTTTGCGTATGTAATTACTTCGTTCATGAAAAATTTAATTACATTTGTGTCCACAACCTGCTACTATTAAGAAAATCATATTTCCTTAATCTTGAAATCAGAGAAGACGATTAAAACCAGAAGAGACGATAGTCGAAGTAAACCGAGAGGAAATAAATAGAAGAGCAAGCAAGCAAGCAAACAGGCAAAACAAGAAGACGAAGAAGAACAAGAAGAAGCAGTAGTGGCATCGACATGTGTTGTTTAAATTACCGACTGTAAATGTCAACCTTTTCACCAATGGGTGCTAGTCGTTGCCCACGCCCTCCATCCACCTTCGGCCAATGGATGTTTACCGCGAAGCATGTGCTGCACGACGTTTTGTACAAGTTAGTTAATACCACGCTTGAATACGTATACGTGTGTGTGTCACTTCTTAGCGCTTGCTTAACACAACCGTGGTGTATACAGTCCAGTGGCGGCTAGTGGGCAATATCGACGTGGACGAACTCGCTGAAATTTAGAAATCGGTAGAATCTGAACTAATGTTTTAAAATAAATTTTAATTGCTGATTTATTACACAAACTAGATTTTTTCCTATTTCAAGTTTTCAATTTAATTTTAGCATTAAGTAAGAATCTTCAAGAAACGGCACATCTACTTTAGCTAGAGGAATGGCTAATGGTTGTCACCCTTTATATGGAAAAAGTTGACTTCATTCAAAACTTCGAGTTATAATCCAAAATCCCAACTTAATGACGGGCATGTTGTTCAGGAAGCAATAGCCAACAAATTAGAGAAAAGGCAAAACCACTTAGAGGTAACTGTTTCTTCAAATAAAATGTTGCCAAACCATCTCGCAGGATGGGGCCAAGAATTTTTGGCATCATGGAAATCAAATTTTCAACCGCCATCAATTTACTAGCCATCACTCCATCACCTCCCCCACCCCCTCCAAATGAGACCTGGTATTTGGTTCCAATATTTTTGGATGGCACAAGTCATTGAAACAACATTTCCAATCCCTTAACAGCTGCACAATTAGTTGGCAAATTAATTTACCAGCTGTCACTCAACACAACTTTTTAATCCAGCCTTAATGTTGAAAGATTACACAAAGTATGTAGGTACGTCTGTCCAACCAGTTTTAATTTAGAACGAGGTGATTTCTCAAGAATTGTTGTTGAAAGTTTTCCCAAAAAGTTTGCCAAAAGTAATCATCTCGTTACTGTCTATCATTTTCTGCATAACTGGTACCACTTGACAGTCCGCCACTTGTTAGATTGAAGATTACTTACTTAGGGAAATTGTCTTATTACGTGTGGGTTCACATTACTTACCACCCAAATTTACAGTATTCTTAAAGATCCATGTATACGTTTTAAAATTTTCAAGCAAAGGTTGGTAATATATTCAACACAATGGGAAACTATACCTAATTTTTTGATGTTTCAAGAAGACCAACAAACAGATAGTCTTCTCGGCTATTATTATATGAACTATACAAGCTTTCCAAACCGAAAATTTTGCAAAAACATAGAACCAACTGCAAAAACTCTTAGAACCCTTTCAAGTGGCAAAACATTGAAGAAGAGGGAACTGAATTGGTGTTTCTGCCAACTGGTGTAGGGACATTTTTGAGTTTCCAACCAATAGGTGGAGGTTAGCAATGTTTTATTCTCCTTACCTTTTGAATTATTCAAGTTTTGTATACAATGTGTTGGAGCAGTTTTAAAAAATTTGGATCTTAGAAAAGTGGAAGCTGGCTTCACACAAACCTTCATTAATTAAGCAAAAAGACTTATCTGCTATAAAATTATTGTCTCAGGTAAAATTACAAAAATCTATTTCCCTAAAGGAGCCCCCCTTATACCGGCCGCCCCTGACAGATAGTCCCACCGTGCAGGTTTCTAACTCAAGGACGATAGCATGCACATAGCACATACCAGTCCAATACGCCGATAGATTTTGTTTCGCCACCGTTGAAGAGGAAAACAGGTAGTGTAGATTATCGACCACACCATCGTTTATTCCAATCATGTGTCAATTCGTGCTGGTATTTGTCTTTTATATGGAGTTTTTTGCGAGAACGCCGCAGCACTTTAGCTTATGGAATGGTAGCAGTAACGTTGTCATTGGTAGTTGCTTGCGGACCTGATGCTTGATGGTAAACCGAAGCGAATTAAATTGAACGCTATAACACAGCTTAGCAGTTGTTATCGTTATAATTTATGTTGGACATGTGTTATGGAAGAAACCGTTTAAGTTTTTTAGATAAGGATGTTATAAATTCTATTCAGGAATATGTGTGTACTGAGTTAGGATAGTAGTAATGGTCACCTTTTGGCGTGTAATACGATTATAGGCTTTAGTAGAGAATTTCTTCATCTGTATAATAAGGAAGGCATAATCTATTATCAGCTTATAATTCATTTATATCGAAACATAGGTTATTGCCTTAAGATCTACTTGTACAAGCATTATTGCATATATGCACGCTCTCACGATAAGTTTTGTTAAAAAGTATTGTGACCAAACTTTATTTCAAGTTTCCATTAACAAGTGCTTGTGGGATCTTAAGCCAGATGACCGAAGAACTACTAAGTACTGAACACTGAAAGATGTTAAACTCCGCCTTGGCATTGACTTTTTAAAATTTTGTTCCAAATTTTTGAGAGCAGATTGCAGTTATTTCACCACTTTTTTTTTAATTTGTGGAAAAACATCTAAGATTACGAAAATATCTGAAAAAAAACAGAATCTTCCAGTGAACAGACATTTAAATAAAGAAGTGAGGACATTCGGAGTATTCGGTTTAGATTATGAAATCAGAATGACGAAGAAAGTTCTGAATCGTCCTCAGTATTCAGAAAAATAGTCTAGGTTTTGGCCAAATTACCAGGATCACAGTTTTGATGTTGTACATGTTGTTTAAAGACTTTAGGAACCATTACAAACCTGAGCAGCGTATTCAGCAAATCATCAAGTGCAAACTTTTCTACGTGACAACACCAGTAAGACATCAACCCAGTGATGAACGGTCGTGAAAATCTATGCTTTATTTGTTGCTGCTAAAACCAAAGTCACAAATAGCTCAGACCATATCAAACCAGTTCAAGGCTTTGTTAGGCTAGTTGAAAACCATGATGGGTGAGAGGCACTAAAATCATAGTTCAGAAGCATGACATTGAAAATTGTGGGTCCAGATGCATGCAACCAGCCATGATCCTAAAGCTTATATATTTTAAAACCCCAATATTGAGAATTCACCTTAGGTATTATCAACTTTCTCAGATCTTAGATAGTTCTAAAATTTTAGATCCCATATAGTTCTCAAATTTTAGATCATAGATACATAGTTTAACACGTTCGCTGCCAAGGTAAATTTGTTAGTCTTGCCAATAACGCCATGTCCATCCATATGGGTTGACACAAGTTCTTAAGTTTTTGCTTTTGTCCACCCAGCAACTACAGGTTGAAATAATGCTTACATGGTTTTAAAACAGACTTCTGTAATTACCGTGTCCACCTTTTTCGGAATACAAATTAATTCCCTTGCAAGTTATCATCACGTGTTGGTAGCAGTTTATAGATATGTACCTACCTGTCTACCCACTGGGGTGGACACTTCATATTTGCTTATTTATTCATCACGTTTTTAATCTTAACCTAAAAGGTGTATGTGATTTGGTGAAATTGTGATACATACTGGATAAGAAATGGGCAAGAGGATTACGCGAGTAAAGATTTTTGACGAACCTAATGCAAAGCAACGATTGACCAATAAAGAGCTTGAGGAATATTGGGAAAATTACACGAGTAGTGAAGAAGAACCCTTTCAGGACAGTGGTAGCGAATATATACGAAGTGAATCAAGTAATTCTGATAAAACTAGATGCAGAAGATGATAGCGATATAGAAGACGAGGAGGAACTGGTAAACGAACACACTACTTTACCTACGAACAGAGATTTAGCAGACGATTGGAATACATGCACGTTGAATACGAGGAATATTGCGTTTACTGGATCTGAAAAAATTGAAGTTTCATTTGATACTTTGAATACCCTTCCAATAGATTATTATAATATTTTCATATCGGATGAAGTTATAGAATTGATGGTAAGTGAAACAAATAAGAATGCTACCAAGTATTTATCCTTAAACCAAATTAAAAGGAGCAGTCGCATAAAAGATTGGAAAGATACAACTGAAATGAGAACATTTTTAGATATACGACTATGGATGGGTTGTGGTTAGGATGCCTTCTATTGAATTATACTGGAGCGATGACAAACTATTCAAAAATGAAGTATCGTTTTAATAACTAGAAATAGGTTCCAGCTAATCCTTAGGTTTTGGCACTTTGGAGAAGAAGTTGAGGGTCACAGACTGTTTAAAATAAAACCGCTAGTTGACGTAATCGAAAAAAAAATTCAACGAGTTAAATCTCCAAGGGAAAACTTAGTAATTGATGAATCAATGGTGTCTTTTCGCGGCAGGCTCAATTTTAGACAGTATATTCCCCGAAAAAGTCACAAGTACGGTATAAAGTCTTTAAGCTTTGTGACCAAACTGGTTATACATACAAAACTCAAAACTATGCAGGCAAAAGAAACGAAAATTCAATTAGTGGAGCTGCCAGTCTTCCTACCAATGTAGTGATGTCCCTACTAAATTCTTACTTAGATTCCGGAAGGACACTACATATGTACGGACAACTTCTATACAACTATTCCGCTAATACACACACTATTGTCCAAAAAAACATCATTCGTCGGTACCTTCGTTGTCTACCCAAATGGGTAGACAGCATACTTGAAAATCTTCTACAGCAAATTTTAGTAAGATCTAAAATTTCAGATATTAGATAGTTCTAAAGTTTTAGATTTTAGATACTCCTAAAATTTTAGATATTAGATAGTTCTAATATTTTAAATCTGTAGGTATCCTCTAGTGATCATTAGAGAGTATTACGTGAAATTGAACACCTAAAATTGCTAAAAAGTTGTGTGGTACCTGTGGTTATATATTTACCGAAAAACAATTTTTTTACAAATCTGAATATTTAGCTATCCTTATGTTATACAGCGTTAGTAAAAAGTCCCGGAACGGTCGAATAACTAACTTTGTTATTTGAAAATTATGATTTCTGAAATTTGGTATGGGGGTATAGTTAATATAAATGCATTTTATGCAATACAGTTTATATTTTTTTCACTTCCGGTTTAATCGGCAATACGTCCAACTTTTTTTTTTTAAACGGAACGCCCAGATTTTTTTAAAACTTTTGAATGCAAAATAAAAAACTACCTTCAGGAAGTATTAAGATGTTTATTTTTATTCACAAGAAAACAGTTAAAAAATTAAAAAAGTGTCCTAATACAGAAAAATCAAGATACCTGTCTATTCAGGTTGCGATTACAATAATTGTTCAAAATGCTCTCCATTTACAATTTGACAAAAATGTAAACGGTCAGTAAAATTTCTTATTGAATTTTGTATTTGTTCTGGAGTGATGCGATTGGCTTCTTGAACTATTCTCTCTTCCAATTGTTCAAGATTATGGGGACGATTTTTGTACACTTGACATTTCAAGTGACCCCAAAAGAAAAAATCTAATGGCGAGAGATCTGGCGAACGTGCTGGCCATTCGATTGCTCCTCTACGTCCGATCCAACGTTCCGGAAAAATTTCATTCAAATAATCGCGGACATTATGGGCAAAATAGGGGGGAGCCCCATCTTGTTGAAACCAAAAATGTACATTAGGGTGATCACCTATGTTTGCATTTGGAAAGAGGGCCGCAAGTGCTGGAACAACCTCATTTCGCAATAAATTTAAGTAGACGTTGCCAGTTAAATTTCCTCTTATAAAAAATGGTCCTATGATGTTGTTTCCAACAAGACCAGAACAGACATTCACCTTTTGAGGACACTGTGTATGGACTTCTTCAATCCAATGCGGATTTTCAATTGACCAGTAGCGACAATGTCTGTTCACAGTGCCGTTGAGACAAAACGTTGCCTCATCTGAAAAAATGATGTGATCTAAAACATTAGGCTGCTGCTCGATCAATTCCGTCATTGTTTCGCAAAAATGTAGTCTACGATCTGGATCATCTTCAGTTAACTCATGGACGGGATACATTTTATAGGCTTTCATTCTTGCTGATTTAAGAATCTTATGAGCAGATTTTTGAGAGATCTCATGAATTTGACCTAATTCTGTTGTGGACACGTGATGATTTTCTTCCATTGTAAGTAACACATTCAAACTAGTTTCTTCATCTGTTGCTGTTAATGGACGTCCCCTTCTAGGTAAATCCTTCACCTGACGAAAGACTTCAAACTTTTGAATTGTTCGGCATACCGTACTTTTACTAATGTGACGATCCGGATAAACAGTATTAAACAAAATACGAACCTCTTCAAAAGAACTTTGACGATCACCGTACCCACGCATCATTAATGTCTCAATTCGTTCTGATTCAGTAAGTTCTACTGCCATTTTCAAATGTGTCAATGTCTAAAATAAGTAAATTTATAGCGATACAAAAGTTAAAACGCTTTTAAAATTGTCAAATGTGACGGCAAAAAGAATGCAAACACTAAACAACAACTTTTTTCAAAGATACCTTGTTTTTTTCTGTATTAGGACACTTTTTAATTTTTTAACTGTTTTCTTGTGAATAAAAACAAACAACTTAATACTTCCTGAACGTAGTTTTTTATTTTGCATTCAAAAGTGTTAAAAAAATCTGGGCGTTCCGTTTGAAAAAAAAAGTTGGACGTATTGCCGATTAAACCGGAAGTGAAAAAAATATAAACTGTATTGCATAAAATGCATTTATAATTATAACTATACCCCCATACCAAATTTCAGAAATCATAATTTTCAAATAACAAAGTTATTCGACCGTTCCGGGACTTTTTACTAACGCTGTATATTATCGACGTTAGTCGTTCAAATACTAGAAATTATTTGAACAAATTGCTCTGAAAACCCTACGTTTCACTAGAAAGGACAAGAATGAAAATATAACTGGAGACACACCTATAATTTCATTTAGTATGTTCCGCCAGAACATGAGCCACTTTAGTAGCTGTTGTAGCTTTCTTTTTTCCCTCGATTCGGAGTAATTAATAGCTTCTATCTGTTCCTAAATTATACGGATATCGTGTTACAACTAAGAACAACTATTACCGTTCCATTAAACAACAATACGACGTGTTAAAAGTATAAAAGCACCTACGCAGTCAGATATTTGTATGTAATACGTTCGTGTAGGTTTCATTCTTTCAATCACTTGGTTGCATTAATGCCTAGCTAACTGTTTTGTTTCCGTTTACCTTTTTTTTATTTTTCTAAATACACAAATAATAAAATTTTATTTCGTAGTAATATCGATCAATTTACTTTGAAATTTCTAATACTGTAAGGTTGGTTTTATCGAACCCCATACGGAATAAGCATTAAGGGATGGTTTTTTCTAGGTGTGGTTTAAAATGCAAGTAACGCCCCGTCATAACGAGATTGTATGAACTCAGCAGGGAATTTACACTTACACCCCATCGGCTTTCACAATTTATCCGGGACGTTAAGCTCCATCACTGTTTTAATCATATTTTGTGTAATAATTATCCCTTGTTTGACGGCTAGTTTGCATTAAATAACATGCGAATACTGTGTGTGATATTATTAGGGGCATATTCCATGAGCTGTTGGGTATTTTATGATAGATTGTATGTTTGTGGTTCGTGAAGGAAAATTCGTAATAATTGAAGATAATCTCAGAGAAGTTTAGGTTCAAAAAGAAGCAGTAGAAGAAGTATTGGAACAAAAAGGGCCTAACCTTCTGGTCCTATACCAAACGACTATTAAAGGCAGAAGACAGAATTGAATAGACGGAAGAGGTGGTTTTACATCGGTTTATTCCAAGTCTTCCCAAATTATCCGATCAATTGCTGGAGTTTAATGAAAAATTCCAGAAAACGTGAGGTACCTAGTGCATACGTTGGGCCTTCGAAACAGATTATTAATTTTCCGGTTTTGAGTTCTTTGTTTAAATCTCAAAACAAGCAAAAATATTCAATTTATAGACTTGATTGCGTCTATAATTCCAAATTGCAGGAATGATAACGTATAAATACGTTGATATGCGCAATAACCTCAAAGCTGAGGTATGCAGAAGTGTATTTGTATTTAATAATAAACTTCTTGTAATAAAACGCAAAACATGCTTTTTAATTGTTAAAATCGTGATTTCAGTCTTGTTCACTTTGATAGGGCGCTGATGTGGGTTCAGAATTATGAATTAATGAGCGATCACCTCAAAGGTTATTGTGTAATATCTAATTTATGGACGAATCATCCTTTTCATTGAATTATAAAGTGAATCATCACAACTGCTAATATTGGAGTGACACCAACCCCCATATGATGTGGGGAATACATACAAAACGGCCAGGAAACTTAATGTATGGTAATAGTTGAGTGTAGGCTTTCACGACCGTAATCCATAGTACCTACTTAATGTATGGTATCTTAAGCAATCATCTCATAGGACCTCTATTATTTGACGAGACTTTAAACGGTGACATGTATTGGAACTTTCTGGACAATATAATCAATTTTTTGATTAACGAATAATTGTAGCACAATGAGGCAGTATTTCAGCCAGATGGAGCACCTCCGCATTATGCCACTAAAGTACGGCAATTCCCAAATCATTACTTCATTTTGGGCTTTTCGTCAAATTACGCCGCAAAAGTAGGTACTTTAAGCAAAATTTTTACTGTTGTGCTTATCATTTTCAAAATTTAATAAAATAAAATTTAAGCCATATAATTAACTTCGTTTTTTCCTTTAATTTAAGCCGACCGACGGTAAGCTTTAACAAGCAATAACTAAAGTTCAGGATCAAGTACATGAACTCCTGGGAAAAAGAAAAACACTTAATATTTTAATATATATGTATTAGGTGCTTTGTGTTTTGGTCCCCCTTGATATAATCAGAGGCTTTGTTCGCTGAATGGGCGACCCGCGGTGTTAAAAATTGAACCATTACCGCAATCGGGGTGAGATCACGAAGAAGACGATTCGTCCATTCCATCTTCCTCTACGCATTCACAGCTAAATACGTCTTTCTCGTTCCATTTTTGCTCCCGTCTTCTTTTCTGTTGCTTTTTTCTCGTCCATTCGTTTTTTTTCTCCTTTCGTTAGCGTTCGTATCGTTTTTGTTCTCCTTCATTTAGAATAGTAGATGAGTCGCTGCTGCCATAGCTGTGGCGTGTTGCGCGAAGCATCAGGCTCGTGAGATTAAGGAGAGACGGTAAGCCGGGGAGTCTTATTCTTATTGGACCTTTTCGAAGCTCCTTAATGGACATTTGTTTATTGTGTCTAACAAGTATTTATTGGATTGATGTCGCATGATGGTCGAATGGGATGAACGGTGTCTTGTAGAGGTCGTTTTAGTCTTGTATCATTAAGCTTTCTCTCTCGAAATGCTCGTACCACGTACTTAAATGTATTAGATTTAATTTAAAATAGAACAATTGCTGTTAATCAAGATGGCACATTTTTACAAAATGTTTTACTCCTATTAAGAAAGGAAGAAAGACTCAATTGTTTATGACGCGTATCTATGTATGTACATATAAAACAAAACACGAACATCAAACACAAAAAAACAAAAAAAAACACGACACGATAGGCGATTATCTAAACTACTTAGTAAATAGTTTGTGATCACGGTAGCTATGAATGTAAAACAGCTAATCTTATCAGCGAGACAGGCGGTTCAACGATGATGATAGCGGCCAGGAATTTGGACAGAAAAAGACGCTGACATAAATTAGAGCGAGACGAGGATAGCGGGGAATCTGTCACCGTGCGTCTTCCTCGGACACAATACACCAACACACATTCAAGAAACAAAGAAAAAAAACGAAACAAAAACACCCCATCACATCAAACACAAAAAAAAAGGTAAAACAAAAATCGTGTATATGTAGAGAAAAGAAATTCAACGCCTACCTAGATACCTCTCTCCCGAGAAGAGCTACCTGAGTGTTGCGTCACAGCCTACTATAAATAACTGCGACAGAAACCCTTGTTAATTTCGAGCATACCAGCATTAGATTACATTCAGCGATGAGACAACGTTGAATCTGCTATTGTCCGACGCGGGAGGGTAATTTAATCGTGAACGGTGAAAGTTACCCTTAGACACAAGCCGTGGATTCCACGAACGTACCCCTCTGCGCCCTTTCGTGAGTGTCAAAAAAATAAACATGCTCGTTCTGGACCGGGAACGTACAACGCAAGAGACACCAAAAAAAAGACGAAAGGATAAATGAGCCCAGTTAATTTTTAATTGACGCGGGTTTAAACGATGACCTGGAAATGCTTGTGGAATTCATGGTCAAGTGTCATCGGCGTCAATTAATAATAAGTAACGACCAAGGTATGGTACGAAAAGGACGGATTTGCTTGAAATGTTCTGTCACAGGAATTAGAACAACCTGTGTGCAATTATTAAGAAGACTAATGTAATCTTCAATTGCGTTTTCCACAGATATCCGGTTACAATATCAACTTACACGATTAAAGACAATAATTTGAGCTACCTTATACGATCGATTACAACCATTACACAGACCAAAGAATATTAAACACGAAAAAGAAACGGTTGTAATAATACCGGTGATCATGCGTAACGTGCCATTACAATAAACCACAAGCTATAAAGCCTTCTACGGGCTGTCAGCATTAAATTGATAGATATTTCCTGAGAACATTAGTAAAACTGATGTAATTAAATTTCATTTTTAATCACCATTATGATAGTGAGCGTATTCCACCGCGTCAAAATTTATGCATGTATCTACCCATATAATTTACTATTATATACATAGAAAAATACATAACGTATACGTCCTAACTGCAGTGTTACATAAAATAATTTTTCATAGATGGGAATAGATAATGTTAAATGATGTTAATGAGTTGAAACCTGTTGAGTGTTTGAGGAGGTACCAGGAATCCGGTGAATTTCATATACAAAACCTTGCGTACGGTAATTAATTATCTGTCTAATTTGGTTAGAAGAACATGCCTCGACGCTTCTTCTTCTTCTTCATCTTATACTTTTTTATTTCGAGTTAGATAAAGCGCTTTAATAGGCGGTAACGTTGTTAAGATCTGGTAGTTCTTCTGTTTCGATAATAATGGATATTAGCGTGTTATGTGTGTTGTATGCCGTAATGGTAGTATTGGATTCTCTTTATTGTGAAGAAACTACGAGGATTAATATTGAAGCTGTTAGAATTCTACTGCGTTGTACAGAAAATAATTTGGTTTTTCCTAGAAGATAATTTTTTCACATCCAACTTCACTTTTTCGAAGTTGAAGATGGAAAGATTAATTCTGAAATGTACCGTCATCATTGGGATAAACTAAATGATTCACTTCAATAGAAAAGGCCAGAATTGATCATCAGGAAAGGTATAGTGTTCCAGCAAAATAAAGCAAGACCTCAAACAAGTTTGGTAATTCGCCAAAAGCTTTTACAGCTTGAATGGGATATATAGCCAGACCCACCATATTCTCCAGATCAGGCACCTTCTGATTATATTTTGTTGCGGTCTCTACACATTTTTTTCGATGGTAAAATCTTTACATCCAATGAGGAAGTCAAAAAAACCCTGGATCATTTTTTAAACATTTTATGAGCGTGGAATGATCCTACTGCCAGAAGTTGAATTCAACCAGAATACACAACATAAATATAATTTAAGAAAATATTTATTCACCATATGAAAATTGTCTTTCATTTTCACGAAATAAAAAAAAACGAAATTACTTTCTGAAGAATCCAATACAGTTAGGAACCGCAGAGAATATGTCAATTTTTTGCAAAAATGCTGAAGTTTCTTTTGGTGGGTTTTGGCGCTAATACAAGTGGCTTCTTCAGGAGCGAAAGATACTTGAGTGATGACAAAAAATCACGATACCTCTACGAGTATGGAGTATGGGCAAAAATCCTGCCACACCTTGTCCAAATCTAAAACGTTAACATGATCCAAACCCCCTTCTTAAACAAAGTGATAATTTTATTTGAAACATACAGAAGTTTTCTCGGCAGAATCTCTCTAAAAATGGATCTGTTGACGCCAACAAAGACATGGTCATCCTTTTTGTTGGCAAAGGTAGTGTTGTTGACACCTTGGAAATCTAAGTACGTAGCTAAATATTCAGGTCTCCTACAGGGTGGTGGAATTCCACTTGAAAATTTCAATGTCAAGTCATCACATAGATCATCTGACATTACTCCAAATATACTAAATACCCACAGAATTCAAACCACCTCAATGTAATGGTCTTCCTAAGAACAAATCATGCCATCCAGACCAATACTACCACCACATAAAGTTAGAAAATATACACTCCCTCTAATATCCTAAATTTTGCTCATTTTGTCAATCTTATTTCTGGAATCTCTATCAAACATGAAGATCTTTTTGTTAGATTAGATGTCACCCCACTCTTCACTAATTGTAAAGTTTCCTCCATCTACTCTGTTCATTAATCCACCTGAGATGTTTCCTATCTTCGCATGTTTTTATTGTTTATGTATGCCTTGTTTTTTGAAAGCATTTCTTTAAATAAGCTGGAAGAATAATACCACCCAACAAAATTAATTTTTATCATCAATATTTAGGAGCCCTAAATTGTCTATTTTTATCTAAAATTACAGCTCAGTATTCCCCATTACAACAAAACTCTACCTGTCTAACCCAACCCAACCCAACCAACAAAATATCAACTTTTCACCACTGCATAGGAAGCTAGAACTTATGAAGCAATTTGTTAAGGCTTTACCTCGAGATGAACCGTGTTTTGAGTATTTGAAACAAACATTTTCAAGGCTTAGCACAGAAATACTGAGGGCTCACATGAGTAACAATATGAGTATCAAGATTCATTCATTACCTTCACAGCTACTTAGATCGTTTTCCAAAAACTTAGGCGATGTTAGTGAAGAACAGATATTAGGATAGGCACCCCAACATTGCAAATGAACTCGAAACCTCTTTCCAAGAGTGTCCAACTGTTACCTAAGTCATCCACATAATGCTGTAAAGTAGATCATTGATTCAGTAGACAGAAATCCGTAATTCACCTTCCTTTACATACTGGGAAAATGACCAAACCGAATGATCAGATTTATTCCCTTAGAGAACAAGTCTTCAAGCAGTTTTCTAAGATTGCTTATAGAGATGCCATACTCTTTCAAATCCCTCATCAGTGAGCCAACATTTCGGATTTTAAGGATATCCTACACCACTAGAGGAAGGTAGGAGGAGGAGATGTCTTTGATTGGTAACTATGGAGAATTTGATTAAATTGATCCATTATCCAATGGATGATGCACATTATCCCAAAATGCAGAAAATTATTAAATTTATATTTCGCATTTTTCTTGCATAAATTTAAATACAATTTACATTCGAAACACAGATTTCTGCTTTGTTATTGTTAAATTAGATTTGTCTCCCCCATTGTTCGCATTCTATTTTTTCGATTCGATCGTGTTTCGTTTGTTTGTTAAACGCATCGTTACCGTTTTGTTCTCGATCGTCCTTTTTTTCCAGCTCGTTATTTAATTAACGAGACCCTGTCCTATCGGGCCTGGTTTCCACCGAACCTCACACATGTTTCATCTTATCAAGTGCTGCATCTGCTTTTATAAGCAGACCATCGATACTTCTTAGTCTTCGTTCTTTATTTCTTTTTTTCTGATTCTAGGTTAGTATCCTCCGATTTATCTTCGAGCTGCCCATTCGATGCTAACCCCCAAAATTGTTTGCTTGTTTGTTTTTATTGTTCTACATAATATATTATTACTTTTGTAAATCATTTCTAAAATTTCATCTCTAAATCATGTTGGTCATCTATGACGATAATCTAATCTTTACCCTTCATAAAATCGAGGAAACTCGTCGTAAAAACTAGCGACTATAATTAGTGAATTTATATGCGTCCGTCATTCAGGCTCATGATTAATTAAAAGCCCATAAAGGGTTACCAATTTGTACAGGACCGTGTGATCCATCCCATCAAAAGCAACAGTTCTAAATCAAACGTCAAATTATGGTCATTAGGAGTTTTATGATTGGAAACAGGAGATTGCTTCAAAGACTTATCTAATCGTGTGCAGACGTAGCTTCTGTCATAGGACTATGTTGGTAGATATACGACGGTGCATAAAACTCCTTTACGTCGTCTCGTATAAGTGAGGTTATGTGCCTTATAATTTACGGGAGATAAAATAAATTAAATTTTTCACTTCTTTTTCTACTTGTAACATTGATTATAAGTTTGAACTCTAAAAATTGCAAATCTACAATTACCTAAGGACTCGCACAGGTTAGAAAATCTCCTTTTTCGGTAGCTGTGGCATTGTCAGCGGGACTGACGCGGCCACACAAACTATCGAATTTATTTGGAGAAAAAACTGAACCGAAAATACGACCCAACCGTAGTAGAAGCGAACCCGGCCGAACAGATAAATTACAATTTGTCCGATCTATATACACACATTCACTCTCTCTCCTTCGGTGGCTGTTTACCACATGCGGCGAAATCCCGCAGCTTCCATTTTACTCGGTCCATCCCCCGGCTCGGTGTGCTGCTTCACAAAAACCAATTTCGCTCTCGATATATATTAGAAAAACAAGCGTATATACGGTGTGATGTATTCTTCCTTCTTCTTAACATCACTAAAGTGATTCCGTTCTATGAGAAGATACGATATATTACGCTAACGATGGATCTACTCAACAGTTGGGGAGCTCCTTAACGATATAATATCCGTTATGTCATCAATTACGGTCTAAAACTATTAGCTTTCCACCTTATTAATTAAGGAGATTTCTTTCCGTGGAATTCGTTCTGTTTCTTTTTCCTTTCTTTATGCGTTCGTGATTCGGGTGATGCGTTCGGCTTCACGTCCTTAGATGTGTACGTACATATTTGACTGATGATTGATGTTCGTACGTGTTCTTTGTGTTGTTTAAAGTGTCGGTTAAATGGTTTTAAAAATATCGGCTCATTTGAGTCGTATTTGAAATTAAATTCCTTCAGAATTGGCTACAAACTGGGCTAAAGAATGTAACTAATCTAAAGTTTCAAATAGCGGAAAGATTGTGTTTTATGTACTACTGGTATATCATATTTATCATAACAATTAATAATTAATAATAATTATTTATGGCCCCAATATCCCCCCATAGCTTGCACAAATTCTGATCTGGGGATCTGGCCAGATAAGGTTCACCAAGTTCATTCGTGGGGGCTGGTCCTTCCTTCGGTACCACCAAATCAGAAATTAGCAAAATATAATCCATAACAAGTCCAAGGAATTGTGGCAAAAATTACTAAGACAAAAGCAAGCAAAAGACTTCTAAGGTTTCTATATAGGGTACTTGCACCAGTAAAGAAACTGAGCCAGCAAAGAAACAAAATCAAGTTTTTTTGTTATAATAAGCAACCAAAGTTAAATTTAATTTCCCGCCTATATTTAAATGCATTAGGGTCAATATC
Organism: Popillia japonica; assembly: GCA_004785975.1. Classification (NCBI taxonomy): domain Eukaryota; kingdom Metazoa; phylum Arthropoda; class Insecta; order Coleoptera; family Scarabaeidae; genus Popillia; species Popillia japonica. Next base: position 25,238 of record SMLS01077042.1, read on the forward strand.
AGGGTATACAGGCAAAGTTGGCACCATTGTATACCAAATTGTTTTTCCAATATAGTAGCTTTAAAGAGTGAGTGAGTACGTGTTGTGATAGAATACAAAAAAAATTAAGGTATGTATTTATCTTAGTTTAGAGGATGCTGTTGTATTTTTTGCCTATACATGCATTGCCTATATATGTATTAAATACATGTTAGATGTTTTTTTATTTAAAATATATATGTAATTACCTAGTTAAATTTCATTTGTTGTGTGTTTCTTTACTAGATCGTAAAACTGGTACAAAACCAATAAAGAAACAAATCGTTTCCTTATTGGTTTCTGCATGTTTCTCATTCTGTTACCTTAGACTGCCTTAATTGGCGGAAAAAGAGGTGTTATACTGTAATGTTTGTGATTTAGCTTAAACTTTTATGAATATCCAGTAAAGAAACAGGGGTTTCTTCAATGGAAACAAGCTCTTTCTTTTCTGGCACCAACTGTTAAGTATACAAATAATATATGTATTTACTTACAGGTATGGATAAAAAAAAAGGTCAAAAGTTCCAGTATGAACATGAGATTCTGCTGGAAGCAATAGATTCAGTACAAAATGGAGAAATGAGTCTTTGTAATGCCGCTAGGCATTATCAAATTCCGAAAGGAACGTTAAGCAAAAAAATTAATGGTAAGGTGCCCATCGAGCGGCGCATGGGACCAAAGACTGTATTAACATTAGAAGAAGAAAAAAAGTTGGAAACGTGAATACTGAGTACACACCGACGACGTTGTAAATGTGGTATCGAAAGTTATTAAAGAAACCAACAGACAAACACCATTTGTCGAAAATAGACCCGGAAAGAAATGGGTAAATTTGTTTCTTAAACTCCACCCTGATGTAAAAAAACGAAACACCGAAATTATTTCTAAATCCAGAGCTGCGGTATCTGAAGAAGGAATTAGAAATTGGTTTGTTGAGCTTAAAAAATATATTATATAAACTCAATGATGTGATAGAGGATGCAACAAGAATTTTCAATTGCGATGAAATTGGGATGAACTTTTGTCCAAAGACGGGAAAGCTACTAGGACCTAGAAATTATAAAAAATTTTGAGATTGCAATTGGTCCCGAAAAAGAAAATATTACAGTGCTATGCAACTACTGAGCAGTAGATATAACAGTACCAACTCTAATAGTTTTACCATATAAACGCATACCTCGGGATGCAGGGCTTTTAATACCAGATAATTATTTTGTCGGTCGGTCAGATTCAGGATGGATGGTTTCTGAAACATTCTTTGAATATATTTCAAACTGTTTTTCTGTTTGGTTAAAAAGTAACAATATTAAGTTACCTGTAATCCTGTTCCTTGATGGGCATAAATCTCACGTAAATTTGGAAACAGTAAGATTTTGTTCAGAAAATGGAATTGTTTTATATTGCCTCTATCCCAACTCAACCTAACGTTTTTGTAAGCAAATCGGAGAAACTGACCTTGGCAGTAATGAAACAGCGACCATAATTGATAATGAAACTGTGACAAACGATTTTCTAGACAATATTCCAATAGAATTTGACGATATAATAATTAATCCACACGTTTCAACAAATGACATTATTGAAATAAGTTGTAACAAACGAAATTTTACTGAAATACATCGTTCTTCATCGACTACAGACACTGAAAATTTAAATAACAATTACTTGGAGAACCAATCTGTATCGTTCATTCAAAATTCTACATCCAATAGTCTTGAACATGTTCATCGTGATCAGACTATTTTAGTGGATAAAACAAACACAACAGAAATTAAAAATCAAAATCTAATAGAAAATATTACTGATTGTAAGCAAATACCAACAGAAGTTAGTGTAACTGATAAACCTGAAAAAGACAATTTACCTCAGACCTCTACCAACTTGAATAACAGGGTACAGATAATTTCAGATGTTGTTATTAGAAGTGCTTTACCGTGGGATAATCACTTGCATTATCAATTAAAGATGAAAAGAAGACAGTAAGACAAAGCAAAGTACAGCATCCGTATGCGATAACATCAACGGCATATAAAGAATATTTGATTAAAAAACAAGAGGAAAAAAATGATAAAGAAAAACAAAAATTAATAAATAAAGGAAGAATATCGAAAAAGAAAACTTACAATTAGTAAAACGAAATAAAAAAAGGAACGCGTAAGTCAAGTAAGAAAGTTATCAGAGTTAAATGATGATGCACCTTTAGCAACTTTGTGTCTTTTAAAAGTAAATGACTATGTATTAGTGTCCTACGAAAACAAAATTTATCCCGGAGTTATAAAATCGTATGACAATTATGGAGAGTATGAGGTGGCAGTAATGGAGGAAACATGCAAGGACACTAGAAATGGCCAATTAGACCTGACCAGGTTTGGTATAAAAAGTCGCAAGTTCTACAGAAAATTAAAGAACCTACACCTGTTAATTCCAGAGGATTATTTACCATACCAGAAATTAAAAATGTTAATAACGTATAAATAGTTTTGAAAACGTATATACCTACCTAGTGCAATATTCTGTTAATAAGTTGATGGTAAATAATATGTTTCTTTACTATGTAGATATAAATATGTTTCCTAACTAGGACTATACGTTTCCTTACTGGTGCCTGTATCAATTTTTGAAATTTTAATTTTTAATAAATTCCGTTGAAAACAAATGCAATTCTCTTCTATCTGAAATGATTCCCAACAACTTAGGTTCTCCTAATGTGCAAGAAAATTTTTGTTACTACCATTTTCCAATTTTTGGTAATCGACTAAACACAGAAATTGTCTTGTGTGTTTCCTCACTGGTGCAATTACCCTAGTACTGGCCATAAAGAACCCCACAGCCTACAGCTACATAAAGGACCTGCTCTAAATAATGTTAAGCATTATAAAGAAGGCAAATTTAGAGGACGCCTTCTAGAACAATGGGGAATCGTAATTGATCTAAAATGGTCACTGGTATGGCTGCGTCAATCCTAATCGAATTCCTGTCGAATCTAAGAAGCAGAATTTTATTATTATTAATTTATATCTGTAAATAAGATCTGCTTCCAATCTGATATAATTTTTTTGATGCGACCAGCCCCTATTTCTTTAAGTGGTCAATGTAAACTGTCTTTTTTAGTGATCGAATAACTTTTTTTAACAGGTTTAAAAAATCCTAATAAAAATGGATTAAAATACTAACCGCGTTCCAAAAAAGAAGGGGTTCTATTTCAAATAATGGAGTAGATAAAGGGAAATAAGAAGACATTCATGTGGAGAGTGTTCGAAAAACATTTTACGCACAGTATGATCTTCACTCCAGGAAATTTTATTTCATACTCTTAGGTCGAAGAAAATAGATGCGAAGCGCCTTTAGAGCAGATGCTATTAGTTATGACCAGGACTGTTAAGCCTTTGTTGTATAGCTTGCCGGCAGAGAAATCTTTAAAACAGTTCCTAACGCGCCACTGATCTGTTTTTAGGTTATACTTGTTAAGAATTATTCAAAACATATTCTACCAGTACAAATGTTGAATTAGTAACACTGAGCAGCTGGTAATAAGTAGTTAGTTCACCGAATAGTAAGCAAACATTAATCCTAATAATAAATAATAAATTTAAATTTGTCAGATAATTGCCAAAGTGCAATCACCACACACACAGGGATATCACCAATAGATCTGATAGTGCAAGAAAGAACATACATATATAAGCATAGGTTGGAGGAGCGCAGCATAGTCATGAGCACAGCCAAAGAAAACTCGCAACAAATGCGGCAAAACAGGTGGGAAAGGGAAAACGATAAGACGCAATGGACAAAACGCCTAATAGGTGACATTAGGGAATGGGTGAGCTGTAGACACTGTAAACTGAACTACTTCCTAACCCAAGCGTTGACAGCTCGTTTGCAAAGCGGTTCGGAAAAGATGACTCGGATGCATGCATATACTTATGTACTGTGGCGAAGTAGATACAGCAAACCATACCTTATTCCAATGCGGCCGGTGGCATCAGATAAGAAGATCGACGTAAACCACCTTGGGGCAGACGGCAACACCAGCCAATAATAATACCGCTAATGATGGAAACTGTCGAGAATTGAAAAACCATCAATAATATGATTTGGTCTATCATGCAAAGAAAGGAGGCTGAGGAACTAGAACGGCAGCGAATAGTAGCCAGATCACGAACGGAATGAAGGAGTAGAGTGTCGTCAAGGTGGCTGATGCAATATTACTAAAGATGATACATAAAGGTGATGAAACGGGAAGGAAATTGGCGAGCCATCCACAAGCTCATAATAAACATAATGAGTCAGAAAGAACAGGACGAATTAAGTAGACAGAATGCCATGAGATAAGGAGAATGATGAATGAAGCCGCTGACGTCTCGATGTTATGTCCTACGGACGGTCCCGAAACGTCAGAGGACAGAAAAGGAGTTTTAGTCGGAGTACCCGACACTACCTAGGCACAGCGAACCCGTGCCTAGGTGCCAAGCGGT
>SMLS01077045.1:0-29673 GCA_004785975.1 Popillia japonica
ATTATATATTATATATTATATATTATATATTATATATTATATATTATATATTATATATTATATATTATATATTATATATTATATATTATATATTATATTAAGTAGGATTTTTAATATAACCGTACGTCTAATTGTGCTGGATAGTTACATTAATTGTAGTACAACTCATTTCAAAGAAATGTCTAAGACTATAACACGAAAGAGAATATCTTTTGTTTGACAATTGGTGTGAAGTAATTAAAACGGGATTATATACAGGAAATGTATTGTTAGAGTACTTCATCTATTTGGCGAAAAATAAGAAAATAAGAATACCTAGCAGCTCATCTTCAACAGTAGAAGACAACTACATCAAACAACTGAGGAATTTGCTCGAAAATACTTTGCTTAGTTTAAAACGAAAGTCTACAGCAAGGATACTAGTTCCTTTGTTGCAAAATTTATACAATAGAGTCTATAATATTCATTTGTGTACGAATATCTGAGTACTTACAAAACCTAATCAACACAATACCACAAAAATTACACAACCAAATTAAGTCGATTCATAATCTAATTAACTATTTTTATATCTACAATAATACAGAATGACATATTCGCGAATCAAACGAATGTGAATCGCTTTTAATTAATTTTTTTTCCGTGAATGTTGTCCTAGATACATAAAAATTACTTTCACTTTTACAATAGCCGTATAATAACGGTATGAAGCCGTATTCATGACATAAGTGTATTTCAAATTTCAATTAACGAACAAGCACACCATTAATAGGCATTTTTTAAACAACGCAGTTCGTTTAGTCGGCGAAACAATGACGAGGTAAATGCACTTCATTTAAGTGCAAAATTAAATTTATTACGTAAAACGTATCATAGAAACCGTTTTAAAAATATTATGTTATGAAATTATTACGTCAATTTATTCATCTTCTATCTTTATATCCTTAAAATAACGCGGGAATTGTATGATATTCATCAAGGTAAATTAAGTCCCATTCCCATATATTCCATCCATCACATTTATTATAATACCAGCTTTCTTTCATAACAACATCTGTACAAAGTCCTGAATGGAACGCGTCACCACTTTTATCGTCACATACGTTACGTACTTATGCACATACATGCATTATACCACTGGGAGATAGATATGTACCGAAATGCAGATAGATATGTTTATTATTATTGTACCTCCACGCATATATGCGATGATATTTCTGTAGCATTCGCTTTTACACACTCTGACGGAGATCCTATCTGGAAGGAAAGAGGAAACGTGCCCAGCATACGCGTACTTGAGCTACCCGCTACAAACCGCAAGTGTAGAAGTGTACACTTTGTTCTGTTGAAAATGCACCCACCTCTAATAAAATTTAAATATATTTTTTTGTAAAAAAACTTCATAAAAGGAATTCTCCAAAATATTCCTACACTATATTAGATTGACTGTCCTTATACTGAGAAGCAATTTATCCTTTCTCTGGACCAAATCCGATCGATCTACAAGCAGTTATAGGTTCTATTTTCAAACGTCTTCAACGTCCATAGAAAGAGACTATTTGGTTGGTCATGTACGGATGCAATTTAGAACAATTGATGTCAATTGTTTCCACCTCTTCTTCTTCTAATTCTTTTTACTGCAAATATACCTAACACCCAAACACGTAAGCCGTTGGATGTTCCACCAATTCATCTCAATAGGAGAGGTTACCCATGTATAATCTCTCGCCTGAGTGCTTAAAGTTTCCTTTGCAGCATCAACCAATTATTGTGAAAAGGTATACGGTGCCATAAGATGTGCAGGGAACAATAATGGTTCAATATCTGCTGCAAGTTCGTTGCAAATTTGCGTCCATCTGCTGGAGACACATTCCCATATTGCGCTTTCAGTCGTCTTTTGGAGGTGAGCTTTATAATCCTGCACTAGTGTCCCCTCTTAATCCTTGAACTACTTCAAAATCGCCATTAGCAGATCCTGTCATAAATTGTGGACCTCAGTCTTATTTTTCTTCTACTGTACTAGATGCTTCTTTGGCATAATTGGACAAGGTTTATTCATCCAGCTGAACTTCTGGCCAAGAACTCAATAGTAAGAAAATGCAGCGCGTCTTATTCATACTGACAATTTTCTAAAGCCTAAAAATCTAAATATTCCAACCAAAGATTGAGGTGCTCTAGGTGTTAGTTTTGGGTATGCCTAATTGTTAATTGTTTTAACATGTTCTACCGAGGAAAGGTTGGGCAATTTGATCATGGGCGATAGGAGCATCTTGAAGGAAGCAAGTTCAGAACAAGTCTTATGGCTTAGGAGCACCAACATGGAATCCTCCAACCTAAAAATCCAAAACAATTAAGACTAAATCAGAAAATAAATTTTGAATCCTAAAGTCATAGATGAACTCCAGATTCTTCTTCCATATCGTATCATACCAATATGCTCGAGAAAAATGCTCAAGCTTGGTACATTTTGAATTGAACAAACTGCACTCACACATAAAATAATAACATACATCATGACATGTAACCTACACACAAGACCACTACACCAACGAAGAAAGACACCAAGAAGAAGAATTCACGTGACGGATTTATTGCTCGCATTTTTCAGGTCAAAAAGCTGTCGGACCCTTTGTAACGGAGACGTCGTGTACTGAACGCGATCTCCTCAAATCCGTCCGTTTTCGGTAAACGCGCTATCAAGAATTCCATGAAGATCATCGCTAAGCACTCGGATGTAGATTTTTTTTTTGCTTCTTCTTTCGTGTGCCTCGGTTATATTATATTAGAGATAGTTTATCTTCGCGGTTTATACTCTGGGAAGTAACGACGAGGAAATGCATCAGCGACGAAACGTTATTATACATATTCGGTACTGTGCAACGGTAAAGGGGTCACTGGGATTAATGCGGTTATTAGTATGAATGTTTCGAGGGCGGGAATGTGCTCGGAGAGAACATGTTTTTTTAAAGATATTCTTTATGCGGTATTTTAACGGTTATTGTCGTTTTAGTATTTTGGAGATGTAAGATGCCGAGAGTTTTATGATTACATTTTAATATTAATTTCTGTTTTCCTTAAATAAATTTTTATCTACAATCCTCAGCCAATATATCATCTTAAATGGTAAAGCGTTTTTGAGGGAATTTTGAATTTTCATAATAGACTTTGGGTGGCCATCATCAAAAGTAAAGAATATTACTAACATACACATACAACTATGTGGAATTCAATGAGTGGAGTGAGAAGTGTTGAGAAAGTAGATGCAATAGCTTGAAGAAAGCAACATAGTATAATGGCACACTTGACTAATCCAACACTTTCAATCACCATCTATGATATATTAATGTATATCAAAAGAATGCTAATTGGATCTAAATTTTTGAAATATAAAGCATTTGAATTTTAGTAAAGCTCAAATTGAAAGGTATTCTGACTATAGCTCTAAAAGATCAGATTTATGGATCTGTCAACTACGGCCTGTTCCTAAATGTTTCCCAATAACGCCTGTGTCTACACAAACAATTAGGCATATCAGAAACTGACCACCAAGATTGCCCAACATCTAATACAAGTAACCAAAAATTCGATACCATAAGAAGGTATTCATCATTTATTGGAAAATGTACACCAACAGCATTGGTTTCAAGCTAGTTGAAGCAAATTTTGCCTAAACGTTTGTATTTTTCCAGTTACATTCAAGTTACAAAAGCTGGCATCACAAAGACAATTTTTATATAGTGAATAAATATTTTTCTTAATTATATATTGTATTTCTGGCAGTGGAATGGCACACTAATTAAATTTATGTTCTTTACTGGAACAAGATTGATTCAGGTGATTTTTGATATCCTCATTTGCAGTTCACAATCAGACAGCGCCATATCTGCAGAATATAGTGGCTGTAGCAGTATATCAAATTCGAGTTGTACAACTTTTTGGCAACTACCAAACTTGTCCAGCTGATGACAGTACACTTCAAAATTAATGGTTGAATAAGAAGTCCATAATTTTGTCACACACAGTATGGTCATCCAGCTCTTACGACGTAGAAGAGTGTCAAAGTACCTCGTTAATTTCTACTCTAGTTACCTGAGCAATAGGAAAATTTGGATCGGTGAAGATGAACTCACTGAAATCGAAGCTGGCGTACCGCAGGGGTCGGTTCTCGGTCCTATCCTGTGGAATGTCCTATACGATGGAATTCTTGACCTGAATCTAACTGAAGACGGGGTAACGGTTGGATTTGCGAACAATTTGGCATTGGTAGTCGTAGCCGAAAATAGGGATACACTAACTGAAAACACCAATGAATGCCTACGAGGAATAAGTGCGTGGAATCACAAACTGGTAGGTAGTTTTATTGTTTCCAGTCTGGACTGAGAGATTTTAGACACTAAGAAAAGAGTTAAATACTTAGGCTTGAAGGCTGAGCTCAATGTATCAAAGCTCAGGAGAATGTACCCAATGTGGGTGGACCAGCAGACGGAAAGAGGTCCATGCAAAATATCTTGCTCTATGGAGCACCTATCTGGTATGCTGAATTGAGGTTCCAGAAATGTAGGACAAAGCTTGGGCGAGTGCAGAGGAATGTGTTGCTGCGTCTTGCATCAGCGAACAGGACTGTTTCGGGTGATGCCCTTCAAGTAATCACTGGCATCATCTCTACTGACCCTCTGGCTGCTGTGAGGCAAAATATGTACACTCACAGACAGGAAAATAGAGACACAAGCTTTATGACATGTAGGGCAACAACTAAGGCATAGTGGACTAAAAGATTAATACCTGTATTAAGACCCTGGTTAGAGTGCAGTCATCCTAAGCTCGACTATTTCTTTACACAGGTATTAACGGCACATGGGGCCTTCAGATCGGTGACATGCTGTGAAGTGGGATGCATGTCGACACCTGACATGGTACAGAAAATGATGAAACTGAAAGAATACTTGCAGTCCATCCGCCAAATGACAAAAGACATAATGAGTCGAAAAGAGCGTGATGATCTGTTAAGGCAAAAAAGTAGGAGGCATTGAAAGTAGAGGTTGAAGTAAGCTCTGATCCTATGTCCTACGGACGGTTCCGAGATGATGGCTGTGGAGGGGTTTTAGTCGGTATGGCGACTGACACTATCTTGGCACACTGAGCAAATTTCTGGCTGACTTTTCTGGTTAGAACCTTAAGAGGAGCTGCTAAATTATGGGACGTTTAAGGTTTAATAAAAGATTAAATAATTTTTAACAAAAATCTTAATACAAAGCGCCCAGTATAATTCGAAAGCTGAGGCTTGATATCCATCATTTACCAGCACTTTCTCACATCTTCGAATTGATGTCGTTTCGCTTAACTGCGGCGCGCATAGTTTAACATCACGTAACCTAGACGTCTGTCATTTGTTCGCATAACATCACGTCGCCAACCACATACTTATTCATCTGGTACTGGTGCACGTTTTAAGCGTTCCTATATCATTCCTACACACATATTTCAGAAGAGCAACTCTTCGCATTGCCACATCGCACAGATGCATATGTAGCATCGCTGTAACGTATAATCGTCAGGGCTTTATTTTACATGAAGAGGTAACATTATACGCCAACTTAGTTGAATTGTGCACGGATATGTGTAAGCTGGTATCTGTGGCCTTTTGACGGGGACCGTCAATTGCCCGTACACCGCGCGTTATTGCTGAGAAAATTCTTGGCGGAACTTTGAGGTCGGCTTCCGGGAATAAAGCCAGTACTTGAGTGATATTTGTATGCATGAATGTTTTTGGCCTAGATATTTTTGTGGTTTCTGTATGGAATACACAAACTGCAAGCGAGTGCAGTATGACAATTTGAATTTAAGTATCAGACTCTTCTTGTTGTTACTCATAAATAATTCCAACTAGTTTGAACCGAAGCAAAATAAAACTACAAGCGCCTAAAGCGCTAATAAAAAAGAATTTATATACATTTTAGCTTGCATATGTGTGTACACCCTTATGCGTGTATATATGTATATATCTTAGGGATATGCACCGTAGACATTGTACGAAAACATATAACCTTAATATAATAGCTAAAACCGATATTCAAATGAGCCATTTATAATAAGAGAAGTGGACAACACATACACACATAACATTATAGTATACCGCTCTTATTACAGTGTGACTGCTAATTGCCGGAGGACAAATCCCAAGCATACCCAAACAGTGTATTGCTCGATATCCACTCCCCACTACAAACTGCTGCTGAACCAAAAGGTCCACGGCACACTCGATAAAAACCACGTAGCATATAATTATATATGTATATATACATGTTTAGCCATAAGCATTCAGATCGCCGTTTATCTTTTAATACATAATTGATAGCTTCGTAAGAACCGATAGAATGCTAAAAATGCAGCCGCAGTATAAGGTCCCGATATATTCTAATATAGCGTACCTATACTTGGTATACGGGCTTGGATCCTCGTTTGAGGGTTGTACACATTTTCTTAATAATCTTTTTTTCGTTTTAAATTCCGTCGCAAGTCCGCTAACGGCCACGGGCTAAGAGCACCTCCATTTTTATATACATACATACACATATAATACATACACGTTCACGTCCTTTATGTGCTTTACTTTTTTTCCAATGTTCTTCCCACTTCTTCTTTGCGATGATGGGGTATTGGAGAAACGACGGTCAAACCTTTTTAATCATACCCATTACCGAAAATAACAGTTTTTAAGCAAAACCACAGTCTTTATAAGATATTAAATATTACCCTAATTCTGCCCTCGTACTTTCGTATACTTCGTGAGATGCCTTTAATGTAGATTTTTTTTTCTTATTTCGCTTCGTTTTTGTGCTCTTTTGTGCGGTACCGGAGTCTATCAATATTCAGTTTATGGGAAAAGAGAAGGATAAGAGCGGGTATTATTATGTGAAAGTCAAAATTATACTCATGTAGGGTATTTTATGACTAAATAAATAACGTAGATTTTCAGATTGGAAGGTCTATTTAAGATATGGGATCTTAAAACACTTTCGAGGTGAAAATTGTCGGTAAAAATAGTTAGAAATAGTAAGAAAATGAAATCTAGACCATTGGTGGTACTAAATCAGTGCTGATCTTCTAATGCGGTGAAGTTTTTTTTATTCTAACCCATCTAATCTGCGTATATTGTTGTTTGACAAGTATTCAAATTCCCTCATTAATCATTCTCATAAAACAGAAATATAGTCTCAATTTTAAGTCTTGTGATAATTCTATTTTTCAACATTTCCTCAAATGCTTGGAGAAATAATTGGTTGAGACACAAACAGTACTAAATTGGTATAGATTATACTCACAAGAGAGATTGATGCAGCACTGCTGGGTAGGGACACTTTACCCTTCTTCCTTTCAAAATTGTTGTTTCACATTGTTCTAGAATTGTTTACAAAAAAAAAACTTTGTTCGATCTAACTAACAATACAATTGCATATATGTTGAGTATATCGAGCAAATGATGACGAAACAGTTGCATCTGTCTCTGTACTTTATTCCACATGTAAGCTTAGCTCTGTTCTCAATTATTTCACGAAGTATGCATGCTAGAAAACTTTGCTACAATACAGAACAAATTTAGAAGAAATCAAAACAGTTTACAACATTTCTAATTTCGAAAAAGGAGGTCAATTTCTAGACGTAGTATACATGATAGAAGACTAAAACTTTGGATCAATATAGAACAAATCCAGAACAACGTGTAACGGCCTCCAAAATGTGAAATTTCGGCGAAGGATGGATCCGCGTCATAGTTTCTTTTTCTGAATCTTTTCACACAGTACATATATGTATATTGTATAGATATACCTATGTATAGTACAAATGGCTCTTCAGGTATCAATTCTAGAACAAATCCATCCAAAGCTCATCTCAGAAAATTATCTACCTTGCTTTCACACGGATAGTAGGAGTTTGTGGTTCCTTCATTACACATGCTACAATTCCCATTCCTATTTTGGGAATATACCCAATATAATTTCAGCATAAAGTCAGAGTGTTCAAGAAATGGCTTCAAGTTATAATCCAAATTCCAATCTAATGACTGGAATGCATTGCCATTCAGGATGCAATAGCCAAAAAATTAGAGAAAAGGCAAAAACCACTTATGTATGTACCATCACGGACTTTGGTTATGTCCGGTATCTAGCGGTACAGCATGCGCTCCTGTCACTATTCCCTTTAAGATAAAACGGACATGGTGACAGGAGCGCAGGCTGTACCGCTAGATACCGGACATACATACCTAACTAAAGTCTGTGGGTGTAGAGGGGAGTGTTTCTTCAAACAAATTTTGCCAAACCATCTCGCAGGATAAGGCCAAGAAGTATTGGCATTTGCTTGCAGTACCACTCGATGACACCAATCACAGAAATAGAATTTTTAATCTACTTTTAAAATATAAAATCTGCAGTCCAATTTGCAAATTGTGGAGTGGTTTTGATGACAATTCATGTACAGCATGCTTACCGTGGTTTATCATAAGGATGCCAACTTTGGATATTACTGAAAACAATAATCTATCCCATAATTTCACTAAATAAAAATAGATGTTAGTAAAAGAATTGCTCTACAGTTTCATGTAGAAAAACAAAAACTGCATTTGTAAAAATACAGATTGGTGCTATATCTAATGGAGAAATTCGACAAACCTTTTAAGGTTGTCCTAGATTGGGATGCGTGGACAATAAAAAAGTAAACTTGTAATTCGAAATAGAGCTTATCCTGCTTGAGGCTGTCTGGAAAACCTAAGAATTCTGGCCAAACAAAACAATGTTATGTACGTTGGTGTGGGTACTGGGCATGAGGCCATACCAGGCAACTAATTAGCAAACAAGCTGACAAGAAAATGTTCTGCAACAATATTTATTGGGCCAGAACCGGGTCTGACAATAACTAAGACTGCAATACGTGGTGCAATGAGTGAGTGAATCACAAAAACACACCAGATACACTGGAACAACGTTGAAGGGCAGATACATATAGCCATTCCAGCATTAAGCGGTAGATGCGCTGGCTGTCAACAGATTACAACTTAGAACAGTGACGAGTCGGTTCGTAGGGGACGGCTATCTACGGAAATACCAACATAGAATTGGCATCTCTAATATGTAAAAATATACTTTCACAGAATTGGCATCTCTGAAGATGAGACTCTTTGCAGATGAGGAGGAGAAGCAGGTCCATCGGAAAACCTAATAAAAGGGAGTAACCTGTAAAGAAATTCACTGGGCACTCAATAATACAATTGCCCATAGGCCACGGTATTAAGGGCAGAATTTTGCTGCTGAAGATGTTCTATAGCCAGCATTCAGTAGATGCTGTGGTAAAGGTTCAGATTTACACATGGTTGTAGAAAATTTCTGAAAAATGTTGAGTTAGCAACAATCTTTTACCAACGTAAAAAGCCAAAGATACAAGAGAGAGTACTGGAACTCAGAAATGTGGACTTTGTCAATCTTTAAATAAATGCATTTCCGTCAGATAATAAAAGAACCAATAATGGTTTTGTTCAAAAATAGAAGCTATAGGTAAGCATCGAATATAAAAAGATTATTTTGCGTATGTAATTACTTCGTTCATGAAAAATTTAATTACATTTGTGTCCACAACCTGCTACTATTAAGAAAATCATATTTCCTTAATCTTGAAATCAGAGAAGACGATTAAAACCAGAAGAGACGATAGTCGAAGTAAACCGAGAGGAAATAAATAGAAGAGCAAGCAAGCAAGCAAACAGGCAAAACAAGAAGACGAAGAAGAACAAGAAGAAGCAGTAGTGGCATCGACATGTGTTGTTTAAATTACCGACTGTAAATGTCAACCTTTTCACCAATGGGTGCTAGTCGTTGCCCACGCCCTCCATCCACCTTCGGCCAATGGATGTTTACCGCGAAGCATGTGCTGCACGACGTTTTGTACAAGTTAGTTAATACCACGCTTGAATACGTATACGTGTGTGTGTCACTTCTTAGCGCTTGCTTAACACAACCGTGGTGTATACAGTCCAGTGGCGGCTAGTGGGCAATATCGACGTGGACGAACTCGCTGAAATTTAGAAATCGGTAGAATCTGAATCTGTTTTAAAATAAATTTTAATTGCTGATTTATTACACAAACTAGATTTTTTCCTATTTCAAGTTTTCAATTTAATTTTAGCATAAGTAAGAATCTTCAAGAAACGGCACATCTACTTTAGCTAGAGGAATGGCTAATGGTTGTCACCCTTTATATGGAAAAAGTTGACTTCATTCAAAACTTCGAGTTATAATCCAAAATCCCAACTTAATGACGGGCATGTTGTTCAGGAAGCAATAGCCAACAAATTAGAGAAAAGGCAAAACCACTTAGAGGTAACTGTTTCTTCAAATAAAATGTTGCCAAACCATCTCGCAGGATGGGGCCAAGAATTTTTGGCATCATGGAAATCAAATTTTCAACCGCCATCAATTTACTAGCCATCACTCCATCACCTCCCCCAGCCCCTCCAAATGAGACCTGGTATTTGGTTCCAATATTTTTGGATGGCACAAGTCATTGAAACAACATTTCCAATCCCTTAACAGCTGCACAATTAGTTGGCAAATTAATTTACCAGCTGTCACTCAACACAACTTTTTAATCCAGCCTTAATGTTGAAAGATTACACAAAGTATGTAGGTACGTCTGTCCAACCAGTTTTAATTTAGAACGAGGTGATTTCTGAAGAATTGTTGTTGAAAGTTTTCCCAAAAAGTTTGCCAAAAGTAATCATCTCGTTACTGTCTATCATTTTCTGCATAACTGGTACCACTTGACAGTCCGCCACTTGTTAGATTGAAGATTACTTACTTAGGGAAATTGTCTTATTACGTGTGGGTTCACATTACTTACCACCCAAATTTACAGTATTCTTAAAGATCCATGTATACGTTTTAGAATTTTCAAGCAAAGGTTGGTAATATATTCAACACAATGGGAAACTATACCTAATTTTTTGATGTTTCAAGAAGACCAACAAACAGATAGTCTTCTCGGCTATTATTATATGAACTATACAAGCTTTCCAAACCGAAAATTTTGCAAAAACATAGAACCAACTGCAAAAACTCTTAGAACCCTTTCAAGTGGCAAAACATTGAAGAAGAGGGAACTGAATTGGTGTTTCTGCCAACTGGTGTAGGGACATTTTTGAGTTTCCAACCAATAGGTGGAGGTTAGCAATGTTTTATTCTCCTTACCTTTTGAATTATTCAAGTTTTGTATACAATGTGTTGGAGCAGTTTTAAAAAATTTGGATCTTAGAAAAGTGGAAGCTGGCTTCACACAAACCTTCATTAATTAAGCAAAAAGACTTATCTGTTATAAAATTATTGTCTCAGGTAAAATTACAAAAATCTATTTCCCTAAAGGAGCCCCCCTTATACCGGCCGTCCCTGACAGATAGTCCCACCGTGCAGGTTTCTAACTCAAGGACGATAGCATGCACATAGCACATACCAGTCCAATACGCCGATAGATTTTGTTTCGCTACCGTTGAAGAGGAAAACAGGTAGTGTAGATTATCGACCACACCATCGTTTATTCCAATCATGTGTCAATTCGTGCTGGTATTTGTCTTTTACATGGAGTTTTTTGCGAGAACGCCGCAGCACTTTAGCTTATGGAATGGTAGCAGTAACGTTGTCATTGGTAGTTGCTTGCGGACCTGATGCTTGATGGTAAACCGAAGCGAATTAAATTGAACGCTATAACACAGCTTAGCAGTTGTTATCGTTATAATTTATGTTGGAGATGTGTTATGGAAGAAACCGTTTAAGTTTTTTAGATAAGGATGTTATAAATTCTATTCAGGAATATGTGTGTACTGAGTTAGGATAGTAGTAATGGTCACCTTTTGGCGTGTAATACGATTATAGGCTTTAGTAGAGTTTTTCTTCATCTGTATAATAAGGAAGGCATAATCTATTATCAGCTTATAATTCATTTATATCGAAACATAGGTTATTGCCTTAAGATCTACTTGTACAAGCATTATTGCATATATGCACGCTCTCACGATAAGTTTTGTTAAAAAGTATTGTGACCAAACTTTATTTCAAGTTTCCATTAACAAGTGCTTGTGGGATCTTAAGCCAGATGACCGAAGAACTACTAAGTACTGAACACTGAAAGATGTTAAACTCCGCCTTGGCATTGACTTTTTAAAATTTTGTTCCAAATTTTTGAGAGCAGATTGCAGTTATTTCACCACTTTTTTTTAATTTGTGGAAAAACATCTAAGATTACGAAAATATCTGAAAAAAAACAGAATCTTCCAGTGAACAGACATTTAAATAAAGAAGTGAGGACATTCGGAGTATTCGGTTTAGATTATGAAATCAGAATGACGAAGAAAGTTCTGAATCGTCCTCAGTATTCAGAAAAATAGTCTAGGTTTTGGCCAAATTACCAGGATCACAGTTTTGATGTTGTACATGTTGTTTAAAGACTTTAGGAACCATTACAAACCTGAGCAGCGTATTCAGCAAATCATCAAGTGCAAACTTTTCTACGTGACAACACCAGTAAGACATCAACCCAGTGATGAACGGTCGTGAAAATCTATGCTTTATTTGTTGCTGCTAAAACCAAAGTCACAAATAGCTCAGACCATATCAAACCAGTTCAAGGCTTTGTTAGGCTAGTTGAAAACCATGATGGGTGAGAGGCACTAAAATCATAGTTCAGAAGCATGACATTGAAAATTGTGGGTCCAGATGCATGCAACCAGCCATGATCCTAAAGCTTATATATTTTAAAACCCCAATATTGAGAATTCACCTTAGGTATTATCAACTTTCTCAGATTTTAGATAGTTCTAAAATTTTAGATCCCATATAGTTCTAAAATTTTAGATCATAGATACATAGTTTAACACGTTCGCTGCCAAGGTAAATTTGTTAGTCTTGCCAATAACGCCATGTCCATCCATATGGGTTGACACAAGTTCTTAAGTTTTTGCTTTTGTCCACCCAGCAACTACAGGTTGAAATTAGCTTACATGGTTTTAAAACAGACTTCTGTAATTACCGTGTCCACCTTTTTCGGAATACAAATTAATTCCCTTGCAAGTTATCATCACGTGTTGGTAGCAGTTTATAGATATGTACCTACCTGTCTACCCACTGGGGTGGACACTTCATATTTGCTTATTTATTCATCACGTTTTTAATCTTAACCTAAAAGGTGTATGTGATTTGGTGAAATTGTGATACATACTGGATAAGAAATGGGCAAGAGGATTACGCGAGTAAAGATTTTTGACGAACCTAATGCAAAGCAACGATTGACCAATAAAGAGCTTGAGGAATATTGGGAAAATTACACGAGTAGTGAAGAAGAACCCTTTCAGGACAGTGGTAGCGAATATATACAAAGTGAATCAAGTAATTCTGATAAAACTAGATGCAGAAGATGATAGCGATATAGAAGACGAGGAGGAACTGGTAAACGAACACACTACTTTACCTACGAACAGAGATTTAGCAGACGATTGGAATACATGCACGTTGAATACGAGGAATATTGCGTTTACTGGATCTGAAAAAATTGAAGTTTCATTTGATACTTTGAATACCGTTCCAATAGTAGTCCAATATTATAATATTTTCATATCGGATGAAGTTATAGAATTGATGGTAAGTGAAACAAATAAGAATGCTACCAAATATTTATCCTTAAACCAAATTAAAAGGAGCAGTCGCATGAAAGATTGGAAAGATACAACTGAAATGAGAACATTTTTAGATATACGACTATGGATGGGTTGTGGTTAGGATGCCTTCTATTGAATTATACTGGAGCGATGACAAACTATTCAAAAATGAAGTATCGTTTTAATAACTAGAAATAGGTTCCAGCTAATCCTAAGGTTTTGGCACTTTGGAGAAGAAGTTGAGGGTCACAGACTGTGTAAAATAAAACCGCTAGTTGACGTAATCGAAAAAAAAATTCAACGAGTTAAATCTTCAAGGGAAAACTTAGTAATTGATGAATCAATGGTGCCTTTTCGCGGCAGGCTCAATTTTAGACAGTATATTTCCGGAAAAAGTCACAAGTATAGTATAAAAGTCTTTAAGCTTTGTGACCAAACTGGTTATACATACAAAACTCAAATCTATGCAGGCAAAAGAAACGAAAATTCAAGTAGTGAAGCTGCCAGTCTTCCTACCAATGTAGTGATGTCCCTACTAAATTCTTACTTAGATTCCGGAAGGACACTACATATGTACGGACAACTTCTATACAAGTATTCCGCTAATACACACACTATTGTCCAAAAAAACATCATTCGTCGGTACCTTCGTTGTCTACCCAAATGGGTAGACAGCATACTTGAAAATCTTCTACAGCAAATTTTAGTAAGATCTAAAATTTCAGATATTAGATAGTTCTAAAGTTTTAGATTTTAGATACTCCTAAAATTTTAGATATTAGATAGTTCTAATATTTTAAATCTGTAGGTATCCTCTAGTGATCATTAGAGAGTATTACGTGAAATTGAACACCTAAAATTGCTAAAAAGTTGTGTGGTACCTGTGGTTATATATTTACCGAAAAACATTTTTTTTACAAATCTGAATATTTAGCTATCCTTATGTTATACAACGTTAGTAAAAAGTCCCGGAACGGTCGAATAACTAACTTTGTTATTTGAAAATTATGATTTCTGAAATTTGGTATGGGGGTATAGTTAATATAAATGCATTTTATGCAATACAGTTTATATTTTTTTCACTTCCGGTTTAATCGGCAATACGTCCAACTTTTTTTTTTTAAACGGAACGCCCAGATTTTTTTAAAACTTTTGAATGCAAAATAAAAAACTACCTTCAGGAAGTATTAAGATGTTTATTTTTATTCACAAGAAAACAGTTAAAAAATTAAAAAAGTGTCCTAATACAGAAAAATCAAGATACCTGTCTATTCAGGTTGCGATTACAATAATTGTTCAAAATGCTCTCCATTTACAATTTGACAAAAATGTAAACGGTCAGTAAAATTTCTTATTGAATTTTGTATTTGTTCTGGAGTGATGCGATTGGCTTCTTGAACTATTCTCTCTTCCAATTGTTCAAGATTATGGGGACGATTTTTGTACACTTGACATTTCAAGTGACCCCAAAAGAAAAAATCTAATGGCGAGAGATCTGGCGAACGTGCTGGCCATTCGATTGCTCCTCTACGTCCGATCCAACGTTCCGGAAAAATTTCATTCAAATAATCGCGGACATTATGGGCAAAATAGGGGGGAGCCCCATCTTGTTGAAACCAAAAATGTACATTAGGGTGATCACCTATGTTTGCATTTGGAAAGAGGGCCGCAAGTGCTGGAACAACCTCATTTCGCAATAAATTTAAGTAGACGTTGCCAGTTAAATTTCCTCTTATAAAAAATGGTCCTATAATGTTGTTTCCAACAAGACCAGAACAGACATTCACCTTTTGAGGACACTGTGTATGGACTTCTTCAATCCAATGCGGATTTTCAATTGACCAGTAGCGACAATGTCTGTTCACAGTGCCGTTGAGACAAAACGTTGCCTCATCTGAAAAAATGATGTGATCTAAAACATTAGGCTGCTGCTCGATCAATTCCGTCATTGTTTCGCAAAAATGTAGTCTACGATCTGGATCATCTTCAGTTAACTCATGGACGGGATACATTTTATAGGCTTTCATTCTTGCTGATTTAAGAATCTTATGAGCAGATTTTTGAGAGATCTCATGAATTTGATCTAATTCTGTTGTGGACACGTGATGATTTTCTTCCATTGTAAGTAACACATTCAAACTAGTTTCTTCGTCTGTTGCTGTTAATGGACGTCCCCTTCTAGGTAAATCCTTCACCTGACGAAAGACTTCAAACTTTTGAATTGTTCGGCATACCGTACTTTTACTAATGTGACGATCCGGATAAACAGTATTAAACAAAATACGAACCTCTTCAAAAGAACTTTGACGATCACCGTACCCACGCATCATTAATGTCTCAATTCGTTCTGATTCAGTAAGTTCTACTGCCATTTTCAAATGTGTCAATGTCTAAAATAAGTAAATTTATAGCGATACAAAAGTTAAAACGCTTTTAAAATTGTCAAATGTGACGGCAAAAAGAATGCAAACACTAAACAACAACTTTTTTCAAAGATACCTTGTTTTTTCTGTATTAGGACACTTTTTAATTTTTTAACTGTTTTCTTGTGAATAAAAACAAACATCTTAATACTTCCTGAACGTAGTTTTTTATTTTGCATTCAAAAGTGTTAAAAAAATCTGGGCGTTCCGTTTAAAAAAAAAAGTTGGACGTATTGCCGATTAAACCGGAAGTGAAAAAAATATAAACTGTATTGCATAAAATGCATTTATATTAACTATACCCCCATACCAAATTTCAGAAATCATAATTTTCAAATAACAAAGTTATTCGACGGTTCCGGGAATTTTTACTAACGCTGTATATTATCGACGTCAGTCGTTCAAATACTAGAAATTATTTGAACAAATTGCTCTGAAAACCCTACGTTTCACTAGAAAGGACAAGAATGAAAATATAACTGGAGACACACCTATAATTTCATTTAGTATGTTCCGCCAGAACATGAGCCACTTTAGTAGCTGTTGTAGCTTTCTTTTTTCCCTCGATTCGGAGTAATTAATAGCTTCTATCTGTTCCTAAATTATACGGATATCGTGTTACAACTAAGAACAACTATTACCGTTCCATTAAACAACAATACGACGTGTTAAAAGTATAAAAGCACCTACGCAGTCAGATATTTGTATGTAATACGTTCGTGTAGGTTTCATTCTTTCAATCACTTGGTTGCATTAATGCCTAGCTAACTGTTTTGTTTCCGTTTACCTTTTTTTTATTTTTCTAAATACACAAATAATAAAATTTTATTTCGTAGTAATATCGATCAATTTACTTTGAAATTTCTAATACTGTAAGGTTGGTTTTATCGAACCCCATACGGAATAAGCATTAAGGGATGGTTTTTTCTAGGTGTGGTTTAAAATGCAAGTAACGCCCCGTCATAACGAGATTGTATGAACTCAGCAGGGAATTTACACTTACACCCCATCGGCTTTCACAATTTATCCGGGACGTTAAGCTCCATCACTGTTTTAATCATATTTTGTGTAATAATTATCCCTTGTTTGACGGCTAGTTTGCATTAAATAACATGCGAATACTGTGTGTGATATTATTAGGGGCATATTCCATGAGTTGTTGGGTATTTTATGATAGATTGTATGTTTGTGGTTCGTGAAGGAAAATTCGTAATAATTGAAGATAATCTCAGAGAAGTTTAGGTTCAAAAAGAAGCAGTAGAAGAAGTATTGGAACAAAAAGGGCCTAACCTTCTGGTCCTATACCAAACGACTATTAAAGGCAGAAGACAGAATTGAATAGACGGAAGAGGTGGTTTTACATCGGTTTATTCCAAGTCTTCCCAAATTATCCGATCAATTGCTGGAGTTTAATGAAAAATTCCAGAAAACGTGAGGTACCTAGTGCATACGTTGGGCCTTCGAAACAGATTATTAATTTTCCGGTTTTGAGTTCTTTGTTTAAATCTCAAAACAAGCAAAAATATTCAATTTATAGACTTGATTGCGTCTATAATTCCAAATTGCAGGAATGATAACGTATAAATACGTTGATATGCGCAATAACCTCAAAGCTGAGGTATGTAGAAGTGTATTTGTATTTAATAATAAACTTCTTGTAATAAAACGCAAAACATGCTTTTTAATTGTTAAAATCGTGATTTCAGTCTTGTTCACTTTGATAGGGCGCTGATGTGGGTTCACAATTATGAATTAATGAGCGATCACCTCAAAGGTTATTGTGTAATATCTAATTTATGGACGAATCATCCTTTTCATTGAATTATAAAGTGAATCATCACAACTGCTAATATTGGAGTGACACCAACCCCCATATGATGTGGGGAATACATACAAAACGGCCAGGAAACTTAATGTATGGTAATAGTTGAGTGTAGGCTTTCACGACCGTAATCCATAGTACCTACTTAATGTATGGTATCTTAAGCAATCATCTCATAGGACCTCTATTATTTGACGAGACTTTAAACGGTGACATGTATTGGAACTTTCTGGACAATATAATCAATTTTTTGATTAACGAATAATTGTAGCACAATGAGGCAGTATTTCAGCCAGATGGAGCACCTCCGCATTATGCCACTAAAGTACGGCAATTCCCAAATCATTACTTCATTTTGGGCTTTTCGTCAAATTACGCCGCAAAAGTAGGTACTTTAAGCAAAATTTTTACTGTTGTGCTTATCATTTTCAAAATTTAATAAAATAAAATTTAAGCCATATAATTAACTTCGTTTTTTCCTTTAATTTAAGCCGACCGACGGTAAGCTTTAACAAGCAATAACTAAAGTTCAGGATCAAGTACATGAACTCCTGGGAAAAAGAAAAACACTTAATATTTTAATATATATGTATTAGGTGCTTTGTGTTTTGGTCCCCCTTGTTATAATCAGAGGCTTTGTTCGCTGAATGGGCGACCCGCGGTGTTAAAAATTGAACCATTACCGCAATCGGGGTGAGATCACGAAGAAGACGATTCGTCCATTCCATCTTCCTCTACGCATTCACAGCTAAATACGTCTTTCTCGTTCCATTTTTGCTCCCGTCTTCTTTTCTGTTGCTTTTTTCTCGTCCATTCGTTTTTTTTCTCCTTTCGTTAGCGTTCGTATCGTTTTTGTTCTCCTTCATTTAGAATAGTAGATGAGTCGCTGCTGCCATAGCTGTGGCGTGTTGCGCGAAGCATCAGGCTCGTGAGATTAAGGAGAGACGGTAAGCCGGGGAGTCTTATTCTTATTGGACCTTTTCGAAGCTCCTTAATGGACATTTGTTTATTGTGTCTAACAAGTATTTATTGGATTGATGTCGCATGATGGTCGAATGGGATGAACGGTGTCTTGTAGAGGTCGTTTTAGTCTTGTATCATTAAGCTTTCTCTCTCGAAATGCTCGTACCACGTACTTAAATGTATTAGATTTAATTTAAAATAGAACAATTGCTGTTAATCAAGATGGCACATTTTTACAAAATGTTTTACTCCTATTAAGAAAGGAAGAAAGACTCAATTGTTTATGACGCGTATCTATGTATGTACATATAAAACAAAACACGAACATCAAACACAAAAAAACAAAAAAAAACACGACACGATAGGCGATTATCTAAACTACTTAGTAAATAGTTTGTGATCACGGTAGCTATGAATGTAAAACAGCTAATCTTATCAGCGAGACAGGCGGTTCAACGATGATGATAGCGGCCAGGAATTTCGACAGAAAAAGACGCTGACATAAATTAGAGCGAGACGAGGATAGCGGGGAATCTGTCACCGTGCGTCTTCCTCGGACACAATACACCAACACACATTCAAGAAACAAAGAAAAAAAACGAAACAAAAACACCCCATCACATCAAACACAAAAAAAAAGGTAAAACAAAAATCGTGTATATGTAGAGAAAAGAAATTCAACGCCTACCTAGATACCTCTCTCCCGAGAAGAGCTACCTGAGTGTTGCGTCACAGCCTACTATAAATAACTGCGACAGAAACCCTTGTTAATTTCGAGCATACCAGCATTAGATTACATTCAGCGATGAGACAACCTTGAATCTGCGATTGTCCGACGCGGGAGGGTAATTTAATCGTGAACGGTGAAAGTTACCCTTAGACACAAGCCGTGGATTCCACGAACGTACCCCTCTGCGCCCTTTCGTGAGTGTCAAAAAAATAAACATGCTCGTTCTGGACCGGGAACGTACAACGCAAGAGACACCAAAAAAAAAGACGAAAGGATAAATGAGCCCAGTTAATTTTTAATTGACGCGGGTTTAAACGATGACCTGGAAATGCTTGTGGAATTCATGGTCAAGTGTCATCGGCGTCAATTAATAATAAGTAACGACCAAGGTATGGCACGAAAAGGACGGATTTGCTTGAAATGTTCTGTCACAGGAATTAGAACAACCTGTGTGCAATTATTAAGAAGACTAATGTAATCTTCAATTGCGTTTTCCACAGATATCCGGTTACAATATCAACTTACACGATTAAAGACAATAATTTGAGCTACCTTATACGATCGATTACAACCATTACACAGACCAAAGAATATTAAACACGAAAAAGAAACGGTTGTAATAATACCGGTGATCATGCGTAACGTGCCATTACAATAAACCACAAGCTATAAAGCCTTCTACGGGCTGTCAGCATTAAATTGATAGATATTTCCTGAGAACATTAGTAAAACTGATGTAATTAAATTTCATTTTTAATCACCATTATGATAGTGAGCGTATTCCACCGCGTCAAAATTTATGCATGTATCTACCCATATAATTTACTATTATATACATAGAAAAATACATAACGTATACGTCCTAACTGCAGTGTTACATAAAATAATTTTTCATAGATGGGAATAGATAATGTTAAATGATGTTAATGAGTTGAAACCTGTTGAGTGTTTGAGGAGGTACCAGGAATCCGGTGAATTTCATATACAAAACCTTGCGTACGGTAATTAATTATCTGTCTAATTTGGTTAGACGAACATGCCTCGACGCTTCTTCTTCTTCTTCATCTTATACTTTTTTATTTCGAGTTAGATAAAGCGCTTTAATAGGCGGTAACGTTGTTAAGATCTGGTAGTTCTTCTGTTTCGATAATAATGGATATTAGCGTGTTATGTGTGTTGTATGCCGTAATGGTAGTATTGGATTCTCTTTATTGTGAAGAAACTACGAGGATTAATATTGAAGCTGTTAGAATTCTACTGCGTTGTACAGAAAATAATTTGGTTTTTCCTAGAAGATAATTTTTTCACATCCAACTTCACTTTTTCGAAGTTGAAGATGGAAAGATTAATTCTGAAATGTACCGTCACCATTGGGATAAACTAAATGATTCACTTCAATAGAAAAGGCCAGAATTGATCATCAGGAAAGGTATAGTGTTCCAGCAAAATAAAGCAAGACCTCAAACAAGTTTGGTAATTCGCCAAAAGCTTTTACAGCTTGAATGGGATATATAGCCAGACCCACCATATTCTCCAGATCAGGCACCTTCTGATTATATTTTGTTGCGGTCTCTACACATTGTTTTCGATGGTAAAATCTTTACATCCAATGAGGAAGTCAAAAAAACCCTGGATCATTTTTTAAACATTTTATGAGCGTGGAATGATCCTACTGCCAGAAGTTGAATTCAACCAGAATGCACAACATAAATATAATTTAAGAAAATATTTATTCACCATATGAAAATTGTCTTTCATTTTTACGAAATAAAAAAAAACGAAATTACTTTCTGAAGAATCCAATACAGTTAGGAACCGCAGAGAATATGTCAATTTTTTGCAAAAATGCTGAAGTTTCTTTTGGTGGGTTTTGGCGCTAATACAAGTGGCTTCTTCAGGAGCGAAAGATACTTGAGTGATGACAAAAAATCACGATACCTCTACGAGTATGGAGTATGGGCAAAAATCCTGCCACACCTTGTCCAAATCTAAAACGTTAACATGATCCAAACCCCCTTCTTAAACAAAGTGATAATTTTATTTGAAACATACAGAAGTTTTCTCGGCAGAATCTCTTTAAAAATGGATCTGTTGACGCCAACAAAGACATGGTCATCCTTTTTGTTGGCAAAGGTAGTGTTGTTGACACCTTGGAAATCTAAGTACGTAGCTAAATATTCAGGTCTCCTACAGGGTGGTGGAATTCCACTTGAAAATTTCAATGTCAAGTCATCACATAGATCATCTGACATTACTCCAAATATACTAAATACCCACAGAATTCAAACCACCTCAATGTAATGGTCTTCCTAAGAACAAATCATGCCATCCAGACCAATACTACCACCACATAAAGTTAGAAAATATACACTCCCTCTAATATTCTAAATTTTGCTCATTTTGTCAATCTTATTTCTGGAATCTCTATCAAACATGAAGATCTTTTTGTTAGATTAGATGTCACCCCACTCTTCACTAATTGTAAAGTTTCCTCCATCTACTCTGTTCATTAATCCACCTGAGATGTTTCCTATCTTCGCATGTTTTTATTGTTTATGTATGCCTTGTTTTTTAAAAGCATTTCTTTAAATAAGCTGGAAGAATAATACCACCCAACAAAATTAATTTTTATCATCAATATTTAGGAGCCCTAAATTGTCTATTTTTATCTAAAATTACAGCTCAGTATTCCCCATTACAACAAAACTCTACCTGTCTAACCCAACCCAACCCAACCAACAAAATATCAACTTTTCACCACTGCATAGGAAGCTAGAACTTATGAAGCAATTTGTTAAGGCTTTACCTCGAGATGAACCGTGTTTTGAGTATTTGAAACAAACATTTTCAAGGCTTAGCACAGAAATACTGAGGGCTCACATGAGTAACAATATGAGTATCAAGATTCATTCATTACCTTCACAGCTACTTAGATCGTTTTCCAAAAACTTAGGCGATGTTAGTGAAGAACAGATATTAGGATAGGCACCCCAACATTGCAAATGAACTCGAAACCTCTTTCCAAGAGTGTCCAACTGTTACCTAAGTCATCCACATAATGCTGTAAAGTAGATCATTGATTCAGTAGACAGAAATCCGTAATTCACCTTCCTTTACATACTGGGAAAATGACCAAACCGAATGATCAGATTTATTCCCTTAGAGAACAAGTCTTCAAGCAGTTTTCTAAGATTGCTTATAGAGATGCCATACTCTTTCAAATCCCTCATCAGTGAGCCTTCATTTCGGATTTTAAGGATATCCTACACCACTAGAGGAAGGTAGGAGGAGGAGATGTCTTTGATTGGTAACTATGGAGAATTTGATTAAATTGATCCATTATCCAATGGATGATGCACATTATCCCAAAATGCAGAAAATTATTAAATTTATATTTCGCATTTTTCTTGCATAAATTTAAATACAATTTACATTCGAAACACAGATTTCTGCTTTGTTATTGTTAAATTAGATTTGTCTCCCCCATTGTTCGCATTCTATTTTTTCGATTCGATCGTGTTTCGTTTGTTTGTTAAACGCATCGTTACCGTTTTGTTCTCGATCGTCCTTTTTTTCCAGCTCGTTATTTAATTAACGAGACCCTGTCCTATCGGGCCTGGTTTCCACCGAACCTCACACATGTTTCATCTTATCAAGTGCTGCATCTGCTTTTATAAGCAGACCATCGATACTTCTTAGTCTTCGTTCTTTATTTCTTTTTTTCTGATTCTAGGTTAGTATCCTCCGATTTATCTTCGAGCTGCCCATTCGATGCTAACCCCCAAAATTGTTTGCTTGTTTGTTTTTATTGTTCTACATAATATATTATTACTTTTGTAAATCATTTCTAAAATTTCATCTCTAAATCATGTTGGTCATCTATGACGATAATCTAATCTTTACCCTTCATAAAATCGAGGAAACTCGTCGTAAAAACTAGCGACTATAATTAGTGAATTTATATGCGTCCGTCATTCAGGCTCATGATTAATTAAAAGCCCATAAAGGGTTACCAATTTGTACAGGACCGTGTGATCCATCCCATCAAAAGCAACAGTTCTAAATCAAACGTCAAATTATGGTCATTAGGAGTTTTATGATTGGAAACAGGAGATTGCTTCAAAGACTTATCTAATCGTGTGCAGACGTAGCTTCTGTCATAGGACTATGTTGGTAGATATACGACGGTGCATAAAACTCCTTTACGTCGTCTCGTATAAGTGAGGTTATGTGCCTTATAATTTACGGGAGATAAAATAAATTAAATTTTTCACTTCTTTTTCTACTTGTAACATTGATTATAAGTTTGAACTCTAAAAATTGCAAATCTACAATTACCTAAGGACTCGCACAGGTTAGAAAATCTCCTTTTTCGGTAGCTGTGGCATTGTCAGCGGGACTGACGCGGCCACACAAACTATCGAATTTATTTGGAGAAAAAACTGAACCGAAAATACGACCCAACCGTAGTAGAAGCGAACCCGGCCGAACAGATAAATTACAATTTGTCCGATCTATATACACACATTCACTCTCTCTCCTTCGGTGGCTGTTTACCACATGCGGCGAAATCCCGCAGCTTCCATTTTACTCGGTCCATCCCCCGGCTCGGTGTGCTGCTTCACAAAAACCAATTTCGCTCTCGATATATATTAGAAAAACAAGCGTATATACGGTGTGATGTATTCTTCCTTCTTCTTAACATCACTAAAGTGATTCCGTTCTATGAGAAGATACGATATATTACGCTAACGATGGATCTACTCAACAGTTGGGGAGCTCCTTAACGATATAATATCCGTTATGTCATCAATTACGGTCTAAAACTATTAGCTTTCCACCTTATTAATTAAGGAGATTTCTTTCCGTGGAATTCGTTCTGTTTCTTTTTCCTTTCTTTATGCGTTCGTGATTCGGGTGATGCGTTCGGCTTCACGTCCTTAGATGTGTACGTACATATTTGACTGATGATTGATGTTCGTACGTGTTCTTTGTGTTGTTTAAAGTGTCGGTTAAATGGTTTTAAAAATATCGGCTCATTTGAGTCGTATTTGAAATTAAATTCCTTCAGAATTGGCTACAAACTGGGCTAAAGAATGTAACTAATCTAAAGTTTCAAATAGCGGAAAGATTGTGTTTTATGTACTACTGGTATATCATATTTATCATAACAATTAATAATTAATAATAATTATTTATGGCCCCAATATCCCCCCATAGCTTGCACAAATTCTGATCTGGGGATCTGGCCAGATAAGGTTCACCAAGTTCATTCGTGGGGGCTGGTCCTTCCTTCGGTACCACCAAATCAGAAATTAGCAAAATATAATCCATAACAAGTCCAAGGAATTGTGGCAAAAATTACTAAGACAAAAGCAAGCAAAAGACTTCTAAGGTTTCTATATAGGGTACTTGCACCAGTAAAGAAACTGAGCCAGCAAAGAAACAAAATCAAGTTTTTTTGTTATAATAAGCAACCAAAGTTAAATTTAATTTCCCGCCTATATTTAAATGCATTAGGGTCAATATCAGGGTATACAGGCAAAGTTGGCACCATTGTATACCAAATTGTTTTTCCAATATAGTAGCTTTAAAGAGTGAGTGAGTACGTGTTGTGATAGAATACAAAAAAAATTAAGGTATGTATTTATCTTAGTTTAGAGGATGCTGTTGTATTTTTTGCCTATACATGCATTGCCTATATATGTATTAAATACATGTTAGATGTTTTTTTATTTAAAATATATATGTAATTACCTAGTTAAATTTCATTTGTTGTGTGTTTCTTTACTAGATCGTAAAACTGG
The DNA here is from genome assembly GCA_004785975.1 of Popillia japonica. Lineage (NCBI taxonomy): Eukaryota > Metazoa > Arthropoda > Insecta > Coleoptera > Scarabaeidae > Popillia > Popillia japonica. The sequence goes on from SMLS01077045.1 coordinate 25,439, forward strand.
TACAAAACCAATAAAGAAACAAATCGTTTCCTTATTGGTTTCTGCATGTTTCTCATTCTGTTACCTTAGACTGCCTTAATTGGCGGAAAAAGAGGTGTTATACTGTAATGTTTGTGATTTAGCTTAAACTTTTATGAATATCCAGTAAAGAAACAGGGGTTTCTTCAATGGAAACAAGCTCTTTCTTTTCTGGCACCAACTGTTAAGTATACAAATAATATATGTATTTACTTACAGGTATGGATAAAAAAAAAGGTCAAAAGTTCCAGTATGAACATGAGATTCTGCTGGAAGCAATAGATTCAGTACAAAATGGAGAAATGAGTCTTTGTAATGCCGCTAGGCATTATCAAATTCCGAAAGGAACGTTAAGCAAAAAAATTAATGGTAAGGTGCCCATCGAGCGGCGCATGGGACCAAAGACTGTATTAACATTAGAAGAAGAAAAAAAGTTGGAAACGTGAATACTGAGTACACACCGACGACGTTGTAAATGTGGTATCGAAAGTTATTAAAGAAACCAACAGACAAACACCATTTGTCGAAAATAGACCCGGAAAGAAATGGGTAAATTTGTTTCTTAAACTCCACCCTGATGTAAAAAAACGAAACACCGAAATTATTTCTAAATCCAGAGCTGCGGTATCTGAAGAAGGAATTAGAAATTGGTTTGTTGAGCTTAAAAAATATATTATATAAACTCAATGATGTGATAGAGGATGCAACAAGAATTTTCAATTGCGATGAAATTGGGATGAACTTTTGTCCAAAGACGGGAAAGCTACTAGGACCTAGAAATTATAAAAAATTTTGAGATTGCAATTGGTCCCGAAAAAGAAAATATTACAGTGCTATGCAACTACTGAGCAGTAGATATAACAGTACCAACTCTAATAGTTTTACCATATAAACGCATACCTCGGGATGCAGGGCTTTTAATACCAGATAATTATTTTGTCGGTCGGTCAGATTCAGGATGGATGGTTTCTGAAACATTCTTTGAATATATTTCAAACTGTTTTTCTGTTTGGTTAAAAAGTAACAATATTAAGTTACCTGTAATCCTGTTCCTTGATGGGCATAAATCTCACGTAAATTTGGAAACAGTAAGATTTTGTTCAGAAAATGGAATTGTTTTATATTGCCTCTATCCCAACTCAACCTAACGTTTTTGTAAGCAAATCGGAGAAACTGACCTTGGCAGTAATGAAACAGCGACCATAAGTGATAATGAAACTGTGACAAACGATTTTCTAGACAATATTCCAATAGAATTTGACGATATAATAATTAATCCACACGTTTCAACAAATGACATTATTGAAATAAGTTGTAACAAACGAAATTTTACTGAAATACATCGTTCTTCATCGACTACAGACACTGAAAATTTAAATAACAATTACTTGGAGAACCAATCTGTATCGTTCATTCAAAATTCTACATCCAATAGTCTTGAACATGTTCATTATTTGAACAATGTTCATCGTGATCAGACTATTTTAGTGGATAAAACAAACACAACAGAAATTAAAAATCAAAATCTAATAGAAAATATTACTGATTGTAAGCAAATACCAACAGAAGTTAGTGTAACTGATAAACCTGAAAAAGACAATTTACCTCAGACCTCTACCAACTTGAATAACAGGGTACAGATAATTTCAGATGTTGTTATTAGAAGTGCTTCACCGTGGGATAATCACTTGCATTATCAATTAAAGATGAAAAGAAGACAGTAAGACAAAGCAAAGTACAGTATCCGTATGCGATAACATCAACGGCATATAAAGAATATTTGATTAAAAAACAAGAGGAAAAAAATGATAAAGAAAAACAAAAATTAATAAATAAAGGAAGAATATCGAAAAAGAAAACTTACAATTAGTAAAACGAAATAAAAAAAGGAACGCGTAAGTCAAGTAAGAAAGTTATCAGAGTTAAATGATGATGCACCTTTAGCAACTTTGTGTCTTTTAAAAGTAAATGACTATGTATTAGTGTCCTACGAAAACAAAATTTATCCCGGAGTTATAAAATCGTATGACAATTATGGAGAGTATGAGGTGGCAGTAATGGAGGCAACTCTGCAAGGACAATAGAAATGGCCAATTAGACCTGACCAGGTTTGGTATAAAAAGTCGCAAGTTCTACAGAAAATTAAAGAACCTACACCTGTTAATTCCAGAGGATTATTTACCATACCAGAAATTAAAAATGTTAATAACGTATAAATAGTTTTGAAAACGTATATACCTACCTAGTGCAATATTCTGTTAATAAGTTGATGGTAAATAATATGTTTCTTTACTATGTAGATATAAATATGTTTCCTAACTAGGACTATACGTTTCCTTACTGGTGCCTGTATCAATTTTTGAAATTTTAATTTTTAATAAATTCCGTTGAAAACAAATGCAATTCTCTTCTATCTGAAATGATTCCCAACAACTTAGGTTCTCCTAATGTGCAAGAAAATTTTTGTTACTACCATTTTCCAATTTTTGGTAATCGACTAAACACAGAAATTGTCTTGTGTGTTTCCTCACTGGTGCAATTACCCTAGTACTGGCCATAAAGAACCCCACAGCCTACAGCTACATAAAGGACCTGCTCTAAATAATGTTAAGCATTATAAAGAAGGCAAATTTAGAGGACGCCTTCTAGAACAATGGGGAATCGTAATTGATCTAAAATGGTCACTGGTATGGCTGCGTCAATCCTAATCGAATTCCTGTCGAATCTAAGAAGCAGAATTTTATTATTATTAATTTATATCTGTAAATAAGATCTGCTTCCAATCTGATATAATTTTTTTGATGCGACCAGCCCCTATTTCTTTAAGTGGTCAATGTAAACTGTCTTTTTTAGTGATCGAATAACTTTTTTTAACAGATTTAAAAAATCCTAATAAAAATGGATTAAAATACTAACCGCGTTCCAAAAAAGAAGGGGTTCTATTTCAAATAATGGAGTAGATAAAGGGAAATAAGAAGACATTCATGTGGAGAGTGTTCGAAAAACATTTTACGCACAGTATGATCTTCACTCCAGGAAATTTTATTTCATACTCTTAGGTCGAAGAAAATAGATGCGAAGCGCCTTTAGAGCAGATGCTATTAGTTATGACCAGGACTGTTAAGCCTTTGTTGTATAGCTTGCCGGCAGAGAAATCTTTAAAACAGTTCCTAACGCGCCACTGATCTGTTTTTAGGTTATACTTGTTAAGAATTATTCAAAACATATTCTACCAGTACAAATGTTGAATTAGTAACACTGAGCAGCTGGTAATAAGTAGTTAGTTCACCGAATAGTAAGCAAACATTAATCCTAATAATAAATAATAAATTTAAATTTGTCAGATAATTGCCAAAGTGCAATCACCACACACACAGGGATATCACCAATAGATCTGATAGTGCAAGAAAGAACATACATATATAAGCATAGGTTGGAGGAGCGCAGCATAGTCATGAGCACAGCCAAAGAAAACTCGCAACAAATGCGGCAAAACAGGTGGGAAAGGGAAAACGATAAGGCGCAATGGACAAAACGCCTAATAGGTGACATTAGGGAATGGGTGAGCTGTAGACACTGTAAACTGAACTACTTCCTAACCCAAGCGTTGACAGCTCGTTTGCAAAGCGGTTCGGAAAAGATGACTCGGATGCATGCATATACTTATGTACTGTGGCGAAGTAGATACAGCAAATCATACCTTATTCCAATGCGGCGGGTGGCATCAGATAAGAAGATCGACGTAAACTACCTTGGGGCAGACGGCAACACCAGTCAATAATAATACCGCTAATGATGGAAACTGTCGAGAATTGAAAAACCATCAATAATATGATTTGGTCTATCATGCAAAGAAAGGAGGCTGAGGAACTAGAACGGCAGCGAATAGTAGCCAGATCACGAACGGAATGAAGGAGTAGAGTGTCGTCAAGGTGGCTGATGCAATATTACTAAAGATGATACATAAAGGTGATGAAACGGGAAGGAAATTGGCGAGCCATCCACAAGCTCATAATAAACATAATGAGTCAGAAAGAACAGGACGAATTAAGTAGACAGAATGCCATGAGATAAGGAGAATGATGAATGAAGCCGCTGACGTCTCGATGTTATGTCCTACGGACGGTCCCGAAACGTCAGAGGACAGAAAAGGAGTTTTAGTCGGAGTAGCCGACACTACCTAGGCACAGCGAACCCGTGCCTAGGTGCCAAGCGGT
>SMLS01077051.1:0-16763 GCA_004785975.1 Popillia japonica
CTCAAGATTAGTATGTCTCCTGGGAGTGGTCAATCACTATGAGAATACAGGTTGTGCGGGAATTGGGTCTCAGGTTGTTTCCGCTTGCGTTATCTTAAAATTTAGAGCGAATTAGAATTTTAGGAAACTTTTCTAAGAAATTAGGCTGGAAAGATGTTACTTTTGTTGTGAGAGATATTTGTGACTTTGTTTATGATAATTGAACGATTAGAATTTAGGTTTAATTGAAATTAGGAGTTTGTAGATTTGCTCCTATAGTTGTTTACAATTTTTAGGATAATTTATAACAGGTATGCTTTCTATCGAAGCTAAAGAAAGAGTCCAATTGTTTTTAATTTCTTTAGGAGACCCCTGGCAAGATTTTTTCTCAAGGCCTGCTTAATTATTTGTTGGAACTGGAGTCGGATGCGCAATATTTGGAATTTGCACAGAACAAAATTCTAATTGGAAATTGGGAGCATTAGGATTTTATTTGCCTTTTTGATAAGGGATTTCTATGTTTTCGAAGATTTACAATCTGAGAATTTCTATTGGATGAACGTCAAACATTTAGGAGAACTGTCAATCGTCAGATATGTCCGTATGTTACAATAATCTTTTAATTTGACAATATAACCTTATTGTCTAAGTTGATCTTATGATTTAAGTTTACATTTAATTTTGACATTTTGATTTAAAATTTTTAGTTTTAGATTAATTGTTATATATTTTTATTCTTGGTCCAAAACAAATTTGAATCGGGTGTCACTTCTATAATACCTATTGTGATTGGTTACTGTATGCGACTTAGTATACGAGGTTTCCTCAAATAAATAATTCATTTATTTGGTCTTTATTAATAAACTTACATTAATCATTATGATATCTATCAGAATTTCAATTTTAACATTTACTAAAGTTTCTGTTTTTGTTTCAGGTGCGTACCAAAGCCAGGTTAGGTTCAGCGAGGTTTATCGCCGAATGTGTGAGTAGAAAATTCATAAAAAGAAATGGAATTCACATATAGGCTTGCAGACTTAACAGTGTTTCAAATGCTGCAAGATATTTTCTAACGATTAACTTCGTAATTTATGTATAGGTGCACCGCGTAGCTATTATTTTGAAAATGGAAAATTGGTGTTCATTTTATCTCACATAAAAAGTACGTTATGACGCATGCAGGTAAATATAAAGTAAAAAAATCTCACCGTTCTAGAAACTATAAATCACTATTAATAGTCTCGTGAGGTTGCTGAGAATAGATGTATAACAATATACTCAACTACTTGTCAATGTTAATAAAGCGCTAGTCGCTATGCGTAAAAGTAACCAAAATAGCCGTTGGATCATTTTTTCCCATTCTTTTTAGACGGTTTACTGTTATTTGTTGAACCTTGTCTAACATTCTTTTGCTTGTTATATGTTTTCACATGAACGAAAATCAACCTTAATTTACGGAAAAGTAACAAGAGAAAGCAGACACCACTTTTATGAAAAATAAACTTAATGTTAGATTAATCTTCTTTTAAATGTTGTAAGTACTTTTGAAGTTTTTCTAAAAAGACATTTTTTTAACCGCCTCCAATAGAATTGACAACAAAACTTTTGCTCATTGAGCTACACCTTCCTACTTCCTGCTACATTTCCGACCTTCATCCTGAAGGTATCATTTGTTATTGTAGATAAAAAGTAGGTTTGAAACTAACGTCACACTGTTATAAGGAGAATACTTTTCTTATCGTAACTATGTATACATACATTGTATTTTAATATTCAAAAAATACATATTAGGATAGCAGTAGTAATAAAGTGATAGCAATTTTAATTTCCATTACTATAACTTTTTAGCGTGTTTGTAGACGTCTACAAGAAAGGAAAGGTGTTCAAGCGCAACTAAATGTGTTAGAGGTGAAACATATCTTTCTTCGTTTTTAAGAAAATCGCGAACGTTCTCGATTAAATGTACAATAAATGGAAAATGGGCGATGAGCCGTAGACCTTCATGGTGGTCTTTCATTTTGTCAAAACGGAGTGAATGATATTTCTCAACGTTTGCCAAGCTGCTTCCTCTAGTGAATTCAGTCTGTTAAACTTGTCATCATACATTGGTAATCTTATTATTTGATACTTAACGAAAGTATACCGTGTGAACGCCTGCGAGCGGTCGATAGCTAACCTGTGTACGCTATTTTCTACTGTACAATTGTATTGACAAAAATAACTTGCTGCATTTTAGTTTAGCGATACATTAGATTTCCTATCGAGCGGTAGATCGCGGGCAAGAAATTCAAATGTAAACTGCGAGTGAGGCACAAAATTGTTGTTGCATACTAGCATGCGTATTTCAGTTGAGTCCATACGTCCTAGCTCTCAGTCATTCACACCTTTGTCAATAAAGCTCGTTCTGAGTGGTAATGGTTGTTTTAAAAATGGAACACCGGCGCGGAAACTGTTAAAATAGTTTTATGGTGGAAATTCTGCGGAAATAAGTAGAGGTAGTTATTAGTTAGATAGATCGCCCGCTCGATAAGAAATCTAATGTACCGCTAAACTAAGATGCAGCAAGGTATTTTTGCCAATACAATCGTACAGTACAATATAGCGTACACAGGTTAGGTTTCGACCGTTCGTGGGCGTTCACTCGGTATATACATATATAGGACTGCACAGTATGTCGTCATATTACTCCGCATTCCTCTCTACAAGAAATTATTGTTCCGGTTTATCCCAATTAAGCCTTTCAGATGTGCACTACAGTAGTGGATTTAGTTTATTCATGCCTGTACATATCTAGATCTACTCAATATCAGCGGCAGTACCATCTGAGGTAGTTTAGTCAGTGCGACCATATTTACAATACTTTAAGAGTCTAGGAGTTTTTAGTATAAATAAACCTTAAAATACACACACAAATGCCGAAGGAGATGAGATTGTGCTCAAACTACTGCTGACATGCATGTCATTGGACCAAAACCCTTCTTCGGCCTTTCAAAACACCAGCTCAAGAAGGAATTTCGAGACTGGGAATCCCGGACACCTGCCTTCTGAAATTGGTATCCTGTAATTTCCCAAATTCCACGACCAATACAGAAACGCAACATCTTAAGTCTGCCTACGATCGTGGACGTAATAATAACTCATGACCAGTCGATGCTCCCGATAATTGTTGCACAGAATAGTGAGACGATAACTGTCACTGGCCTGACGTAATATACACACTATTGCTTGAGTTGATTAAAGCGGAAATGGTAGTCAACTTTTCTACAATAGTTTTATTTACAATTCTTAAAAGTATGTTATGTATGCTAAAGATATATGTAGAAATAAATTGAACCGGACTCGGGGATGGAGATTAGAATTATTGTAAAAGATAAGTTAGAATTCAAGAAACTTAAATCCATGAGAACCAAATATAACAGATCATGCAGTAAAAAAGACAGATGAGATACAAGAAAAACTGCAAGGTTGACATGATGATATATGTTTGTTTCAATAGCAATAGTAGTAGTGACTTTAACAAGGATAGAATTGTTGCCTATCGAGATGTTGGTTTCTCTTATCGCGAAATTGGCAGCCGTAGTAATTGTGCTGCAATGACGGTAATGCGTATATGTCGTGTGTGGACAGAAGAAGGTGGAGGAACAGGAAAAAGACCAACTGGTCAACCAAGGCGTCAAGATACTTTAGCTTTAGACAACTAGATCTACGAGACCACTCTCTCTGGAGGAAAGTACCCGGACAAATACAAGCGAATGGATTTATTAACTGCTCCCCAAATAGTAATAAAAAGCTTCTTGATCTAAGAAACTCAGATTTAAGTACCTTCATGGATCAAGGTCATTGCCTTCTAAGCTATCACTTCAAAAAAATGGGCTGAGGCGATTTAGGAATTGGGAACTGAATAAAGCTGAGCACATATTTTACGCGTGCTAAGCGTTTCTTCTTCTAGAATAAAATACCATAATTTCTTTAAGTAGTGTATGGAAAAAAAATTAAAGAAACAAGGAAACTGTGAATGGTTATAGTATAATTGTTGTAAATGTTGTTGAGCAAAATACGACTACGTAGCTTACTTAAACATTAAATCAATTATAAACATTAAATCAATTATAGTACATTTCTTGGAAATCTATTGAGATAATTGTTAGATATAAACTCAACGACTACATAGTATTATTATTTCCCCCCAGAATGGGAAAAGGGTGTGAAAAAGGACTTGATGCTCTTCCTTAAAAGAAATTGCTTTCCACTTTCCTGGAAATAAGCATTTAACAAGCTGGGAAACGTTCGGAAGCTTTACTAGTTTTATAGTACGGGTTTTTACAGCGCGCGTTTTAATAGCTTTTGGATGACGTTCTAACGACGTTTGTATTCGCCGCTCTGAATATAATTTTTAATGCGTGTAGCGTTTTTATTGTGATAGCATATTTTAGTATGACAGTACGAGATGTAAACGTTTAATGGAACCGAATCAATCACGGAAGTGGATGCGTTCGCGTGCTATTGCCAGAACTTAGAATAATAAACAATAGCAATTTATCACATTCTTGGCTCTTTTTCTCATTCAATTACAGTGCGACCGATGATGGTATAATTAATACAGGGAATGACACTCTAGCATCCAATATAGCTGATTTACTGCTTGCAGAAATCAATTTGTAGTCAATCGGAGTAATCGTATCACAGTATCGTGTTTTCTTTCACGCGGCGTGCTTCAATGAATTTAAAATATGTGCGGAGCATATTATGTGCCATCCTATAATCTATCGACATTTTAAGCATTTTCTTGTGATATATTTTAGAAATATATTCATACCTTTTTATTTCCCGATATTTTTTCTACTTTGAAATCAATTAAAACACAATTAGATTAAAAATCTAGTCATTCTTGAACCCACGTAAATTAGGTTTTCGTAATAATACTCTTTCAATAGAAGGAATTGACATTTAATTCAATATCAAGAATAGTATCAAAATAAAATATTTTAAAAACATAATTTTGATATAACCGTAACAATAAAATGAAAAATCTCTCATGTCATCATCAATGTATTTTTTTATCGAGTTCTAACAATTCTATTTTACAGTGTATGTTTTTGAAAATTTAATATAGAAATCGCCGTGTTGTATGTACATACACAGATTGGTCAATAACGTACTTACATATTATATTCTGTATATGCACTATAATTTACGTGAAATTTATGGGACACTATAGCACCTAAAACAACCTAAAACAAACAGATATTGAGATAACGTTGTAATTAACTTAGGTACCCATATACTCGCACACATGTGTACCTTCGCACGTTGACTGCTGGTACTAGATGCGTGTATGTTTACCTATAACCTACACGTTGTCTTTTAATACCAATTAGCTACGTAGATTCCACAGCGTGAGATCTGAACTTAGAGGATATGTAAGCTTCTTTTGCTTTAAATGGTAAGATTGGTTTATTTTTTATTCACTGTGAATATGTCCATTAAATAATAATATTACGTAAGGTGAAAAAGTTGTTATTGCTCTGCTAAGATATACTTCTCGCATATCTACGATATTAGAACCTCAAGTTGTATTTGACAGCGCCTACTGTGTACTTACAAAGACTGACGGATAATCTGATATTACAAAAATGAGGTGGAGTCTTCTAAGTAATTGAAGACTTTATATTTATAGCAGCAGCAATCAGTATGTGAGAATACATGGAGTTGCTTCCAGAAATGCTAGAATGGACGATTCGACGATAAAGATGTCAATTTTCCTGATATAATCAGTTTCAAATATCGATTAGTAGTTATACGGAATAAAATATTAAAGGAAATAATGATATACGTATGCAAAGCTATTAAAGCTAATATGCATCGCTATTAGAGTAAATGAATACAAAATAATCGAAGAATGGTTAATTGACGAGGTAAATATCACAGATGACACACTCAAATGTCTTGTTTGCATTCATCATGTTTGATAGAAGTTCTTGCAATTTAAATGGTATAAAAAGATCTAAGTATTTGAGATTTAATTTCTCAATTCACCTTATGTTCTCCGCCTCTTTGTAAAGCTAATAAACCTTTCACTATTTGATAGATGAACAACATTTTCTGTAGCACAAATTTTCTCTTATACAACAACAATCTTTCTGTCTTTTAGTCTTTTAGTTTTTGTGTCATATCGACATTAAATGAAAAAAATATAGACTCAGTAGTCATGTGGTAAGATCCATCGATCTTTGAGTATGGGAGAGCTGGAAATACGAAGTTCGAATGCTGGATCCGGCGATTGTGGCGCATCTGGCCATCTCGATTCTCTGGTTAAGTACCATTCGTTGTTCGGAAATAATTTACAATGCAATATTAGTTATGGCAAGATAATGCATCAAGAATGTCTACAAAAACACAGTTACACACACTGTATAAACAGCAAGTACTGCAGTAGTCCGACGATTAAAAGAAAATATGTTTATCCCATAATAATGTTTTCGTATTTATAATATTGACGCTGCTCCCACAACAACAAGTAAAATTTTTAGACCGTACATTGTTTTATGGTAGTTTTATACTGTTTGGTTTCGTAAAGAACAAGCTTTAAATTGCTTTGATTTTTGAAAAATTCAGATTTTCTCTTAGGGAGTGCCATTAACAGGCCAACAACCCAACAAACAAAAATGTGGTAAAAGTTTTGTGTTAATTTTATACTGTTTTTTTTGCGGCAAACGTCTTACTTCTTTCTTTGCGATATTTGCATTTCTAGCCACCAGTCTAACCAACAAAATCAAAATCTACTAGACCTAAACTGTTGCGTACTCTTCACTCTCCCTCTCTCTCTCCCTCGAAATTTTTGTTTATTTTCGTTTGCCCGTTACTTTTCTCGTATCGTATACATTCATAAATAATTTTTCAATAAATTTTTTATATTTATAGCTTATTAACAGTTATTGAAGAAAACAGAGAAAGTATACAGCAGTACTAACTAAAAAGTTATATAATATTACAGTTTTGGATACTTTTGAGGAATACTTGAATACAGAAACCTGTGAAGAAAAACTATTATTTGGAATGTTTTCAAATCGTCGGTGATCAAAGAAAATAAACCCCGGTCTTTTCACTTGTCTATAAAGTTGTTATTAATTTAATGTGTAACATTTTTACGTGTCTTTTCAGTATCCACTACATTACCTCTCCCGTTAAATAAGTATGTTCATCTTGCCCGTAACTTATTACCTACAAATAGTGGGCATTAAAGCCAATAAGAAGTTTCTAACCTAAAATAATAGATTTTTTTAATTACTTACCTACACGGACGTAATGATTGGCGAAGAGTAGTTATTTCTATAATAATTATTCAACATTGTAAATGCTGTAAATCCCGAACGAAAAGTTTATCGTTCGAGAAAAGCCTGCGTCGATATGAATAATTGGGATGAAATTTACGGAAATAAATGTACATTTAAATAAAAAATCTTTATTAGTCCTTGATACACTGTTTTTGTAGTAATTGTATTTTCAGTTTTTGTTCTTCAATCTGCAGTTCTAGAAGCTGAAGTTTTAAGTGCCTGTCCTTCACTCTGCAGTCATTTTTTTCGGCTAATTGTTTCTTTTTAACAGCATTTTCTTCATTTAAGAAATTCATTTGAAGTTGTAACAGCTCAGATCGTATCACAATTATTTCATTCAACTTGAAATCTATCTTTTGTAGAACATCCCTTAGACAAGGTTTTGTGTTTTTGTTCCCTTAATTTGCGTGGATTCCATCCACTCTATTTAGAGGGTGTGTCTTCCTGAAGGGAAACGTCTCAGTTATTAATTAGAAACAATTAGAAATAAAAAAGTATTTGTTGTTTTTCATACAGACTTGATTTGTTTGAACAGTTTGTGCATATACTATCTCATGAACTTCGACACTCATATCAGCATTTTCATTCTCGCATACAAGTTCTGCTAAAATAATCTCGTTTCCTTGGGAATGATTATAGCATTTTCAATTATAGGATCTATGCCTTTATTTTCTGAAGCTTCTGCAGCAGTAGGTACTTAGATTATAATCTATTTGCACACTATATCATTGTTTTTTTCCATTGAAATGTTCACTCAATGAAAACATTTTTATCATTTGCATTCTTACGTGAACTTATATTTTATTTACTTTTACTTATTTGTACGTTTTGAGTATAATGATAATGATGCAATTCTTACCTGTTAGTATAGGTGGTAAGCCATTGACGTTCAATTGACTATGTTCCATTAATTCGTTCTCATAATCTGTAAGATCTTAAATTTGTGCTGAGCCTCCTACAGTTTTAAAAACTTCTACTTTGTTTCTTGCCAATTTTTCTTTTAGTGCTTGTTTAATCCCTTCATGTTTATTTCTTAAAACGGATGAAGTTCTATCGCCCCCTCCAAGTGCTTGAAATTCTTGTGCAACCTTATCCCAAGTTTCTTTTTTGTCTTTCCATGTCATCGTATCAGTTTTTTTATTTTCAATCTTGCTTATATGCCTACAAAATAACCAACTAATAATTTCACTTCTAGCTCTGTGAAGTTCTTAGATCTTTTTCTTTTAGTTCCTGTATTCATCTATCCTTACATAAATATAAACATACAAGTAATTTAGTGTCTTGTGTTTATTACAGAAGTATAAGACATAGCTTTTCATTCATTTCAAATTAGAAATAAAATAATAGAAAGATATACCTTAAATAAAAGTGCATTTAAGTGAATATAAACTTTACAAAGAGGTGAAAAGACCGGCCCTTAATATAATATAATAAGGTTCAAAGGTACATCAGCAGAAATTGGTTTAGAGACTACATATTTGTAGTGTAAGCATCGCCAATGCTGAAAAAGACATTAGTTCCTCTAAATTAATAGAGACATCATTATTTAGTTTGTAGTCATTCTACGGTATGTATGTATGTAAATACCATCATAAATCATCATCTCGTTCAACAATTAGGCAGTGTTTTAGTAGTGTACACAATACACCTTAAAATGTATGTAGGTACATGCTTTGTTATAATTTTTAATATATCCTGTAATAGTTCCTTGGGATCAACCAGTTGTTGTAAAACGAAGTAGGCGATAATTAGTGCTATACAATATTGTAGGTGTTTTGGGAAGTACTAAAGATGGAGATATTATAACAAAAAAATGTAGCATACATATTTGAATCTGTATAAAACGTAATTGCATTTTGACAGGTCTCTCGTTCTATATATACATTCTTGAAATTTATTGCGAAACTAAATATATACAAGTAAAACTAATGTAAACTATTCACAATTATTCACACGGTTTAATGATCTTTAGGTATTTAGCTATGTGATATATGTGATGTCCGCATGGCAACAAAGTCTTTTGCACACGGTTTTTTTTTAGTTTTTTAATCGTTTCCTATAAAGATCGCATTTCATGTTGTATACGTAAATAAGTACAAGCGTCTGTATATTGTATATATTATAAGTAATATGCTACAAACAAAAGTTCGAAAATAGATGCGATAACATATTTATTTATAGTGGGAGTTCCTTTAAGTACATGTCGGGGTATTTAATTTCTGTAGAATGTTTAAACAGTTCGGCGTTTGAGATTATTTAAATTTGTAATTAAAGTTGATTTATGATCAGAAAATATTATTTGCAAGATTTTTAGAATTAACTGTTATATACGTGAGCAAGCATTCGTTTTAATCAGAACTATCATATTTTGGTATCAACTAGGGTTTATTATCCTTTTTATAAATTAGTTACATGCTCTAATAAGATCTGAACAGCTCCTACAGTTTAATATGATAATGGGCAATGCCTTTTTAATTTCTGCAAGCACTGTTTAATTTGGTCTCCAAAGCTATAACTAAGCATCCACAACTCAAATGTTATTCATATGGATGTAGTGATCCCATTACACCCAATAGCGAAGATACTTTCTTACTTGGTTATTCAACTGCTTGCTGGATTAAATAATCTGTGCGAATTATATTGTTCCCATGTGTTAACCATATAACTTCTATTAGTATGCACTAGCTTATGAATTAATATTTTCAAAATTTCATGGCATAACTTAACACTACCAATTATTTATGAATATACTAACAAGGAGTAACTGCTCGTAGATAGAATACAATGACAGTTTAAATAAAAATTATTGTTATACGTATCTAGATGAAAGATTGATACCATATAGCATCACATATTTCTAAATAAGTACTCTAGATAAAAAACTAGTTCTATACTTTTTGGCGCAATACCATGTAATAAAGCCAGCATTATTTTCAGCTTGTATTGCCAAACTTTCTTTGGCCACGTCTCGTCTTTTGGTTAGTTTCTGCAAAATCTACACAGCAGCTTCTTACCAAAACATTCATTTTAAGTTACACTTCACCATAAACGACCTAAACATTTTTTTATAGTCAATGCAGTCTGATGCTTCGTTAAAATACCCGATGAAAATTGAATAGGTATTCTTTTTGAGAAGAGGCTTTTGAATGGCCTCTTGAAGATGTTATTAAGATGCATAACTTATTGCAGTGTCTCGCGAGTATTCTAATTTTAAAAAAGTTTAGCCCAATTCCATGTGGAGACCAATACCAATCTGAGGGAAACTACAAATTGAGCGAATGTTTTTGCGATGTAGCAGTACTGTATCGCAGCTCCATTGAATGGTGCATCTGCATCAAATTTGACTATGAAATTTGTAACTGTAATATCCTGTATCTAGGCCTATCAATTTTTGGACTAAGATTTTCTTCTCGCCAAAATCATTGGCTGGTGTTAGGCTTTTGGACAGTTTACTATCTTAGTAGTAATAATCATAACTTTGTTATATCGACGTTTTTTGTGGTCTGCAGAAATACAAATATTTACGCAATACCCTGAAAAAACACTTTTACGCCAAGCGTATCATCTCCACTTCAAGCTCATCATGCTGATCATTCATTTTTTGTTTAATTTTTTTCTCCCTGTAAATGTATCTATTTTTTCTTTGAAACCCAACCGTCAATCACATTTCCATCTACATATTTATAAGGAAACGATAAGTATAAATCTGAACACTAGAAACGCATTAATACAGATGTTAAAATATGTATATTGAATTTGCGAAAAATGTGAAGTTTGGGAATTTGTCCTGCATATTTTATTTATTGTATATGTAATGTGTAACATAATTATCAAGTAAGTGATAGTATGCTCCTGTTGTTTGCATTTTTTTATATTCTGCTTACACGCCTACCGATATTTTGTTCCAACAAAATGTGTATTACAAATGTATTGACACACATTCATTTTCAAGTATCTAACGAAGATTTTTCTATTAGCCAAAAATTGCATCCATTCTCAAAATCGCGCATGCTTATGAATATCCGATGCGCAAACATAATGGGAACTAGGACGCCTTGAGAACTCGACGTAATAAAAAATTCTATCGTTATAGCCTTTTAACGGCGGTATTTAAAAACGCGACGTAAACCTGAAGTATCAGCGTCCATAAAAAAGTTGTATAGATGATGCACCGGAGCTACAGACGTTGCTTGTTGATGGTGATGTAAAGCACAAAGACAAGGAGTAGTGCGACGAGAAAGATGTTTCGTAAGCAAGTCGGATTTAGGGTCGGTAGGGCCTGTATACCTACAAGCATGTCTCTGTATGCAGATTACGTGAAGAGGGATGCAGCAAACTGTAGGGTGCTCAAGAGCTCCTAATAGCTCTGTATTCAAACATGGAGTAGGTGTAGGAGTCTCACTTGAAACGTTGCGTCCTTTACTTTTGCTACGTACCCTTAGACACCTACTAGACACACGCAAAGTAATTCTTAACAGGTAATTAATACAATTGCAGAGTTTCAAAACATTCAGTCACTAGTTAAACTAAGTCGTTTAGCAGTATTAATTTTATTTCCTTTTGACAATTGTTTCGTCAAAACTCACAACCAATAAATTTTATAGTATAGAGTTTAATATCAACTAGGTACCTATTCTACACAGACTTGATTCAAAAAATCTTATTGATAGTGCATGGCTTGCTGCAAAATATTTAATTAATTCTTTGCGAAAAGAAATTGATACATGTAAATACTTTGTGTCGACTATTATCGGTATTTGCAAACACAAGGAATTATTTAAACACTTAGCAAGACTTAGCAACATAAGCGTCACCTGTTCGTTAATTTAATCTCCATCGTATAGTTTAAACACATTAATCCATTATATTTTGAATTTGAATTTAAGGGTAGAGTAATAGTGACGATGTTGGTTGTATTTTGTGTGATAACTTTGGTTGCACTGAGTACTTCGATAACGTAGAGTACGATCGGCGCTTCAGCTGGCACATTTTGGATGCCTACTATTATTCAACGGTGCAATATTTCCAATAAATATGAACGCTTTGTTGTGGAAAGTTTATTGCTGCTATTGTTCATTATTATTACAAACTACCTACAATTATTACTTTTTCTTTGTATAGTTCACAACGATATTCATCGGTGCTTCTCATGTATAAGAACTTGACGAATGCACTGCTCATTATGCTTTATAGTATTTACCTTTGTTTACAATGTTTTTGTTTATATTCGATTAGATTACAAAACAGACTTCGTACAATGACCCATAAACTTATAAACCGGAGATTTTCATTGACCTTAGAGTTATAAATTTTGAAAGATGTATACTTATTGATAACTTGCTGCGTTTGACAAAATTGTCAAGTAAAACTACTTGTTATGTCTAATCTAATCATCTTTTTCCTCTTTTTTTGAAATACCTTCAAATGAATGACGCTAATATTTAGAAACTATTAAACTTACACAATAAAGACAAATGTTACAGCTGCTACAAATAACCGATAGCAAAACTTTTTTGTATATACAAGCACATGCGGAAACAATGCCGTCTAGAGTTTACCTCTGTGTGTGTGTCTAAATTATGACTACTACTTCTCTCTATTCTGACCATCACTGACAAGGAAACACAGAGTGGTGGTGACCGATTTAAATAAAATTTGGTGGGTTTGTAGACTGATGCAGTGTAATGCCTCGTACACACCTAAGCTGCAACATGTAATGCAACGTGTAACGCAACGCGTAATGTAACAAGTGTGGATGGATCTTGCGCGTTGCAGTAGGTGTTGCACCGAACGCGCGCTTACGATCCGCGCGATGTCGGTTTTTAGCACGCCATCAAAGGAATGTTCGGTTGCAGTGTGGACGGAATTTTTGCTAGACGTATAGTGTGTACGTACGAACGCGCACAAATGCTATTTGGGATTTGAATTTATTCGTTTATTTTCTTCCAATTAACACTGTCATTTAAGACTTTATAAATTCTATAGTCATGTAGACTGTTTGGATTTCTATATATTGTTTGTTTAGGAAAATTAATTTGAAGGGTTTAAACGTTCACAGTCAGAATCACGCAGTTCTACTGTGCGCTTGGAGTAAAAAGTATATTACTTAATTCTGTGTAAAAAAATCTCTTAATTTATTGCCAATACAGTAAACAATTATGGAAGATTGGAACGAAGAAAATACACTTTTACCAATACAGCTCTATGAAGAAAAAAAAAAATTATGGAACCCAAAAAATAAGGATTACAAAAAACTAATTTAAAGTTAGATAGTTGGGATCAAATAGGTGAAGCTATGGGTACAACAGGTGAAATATGCAAGATAAAGATGGTTAGTGTGTTGTTATCGAACAGACGTGAAAAAGCCAAAGAAAGAAATAGTCAAGGCACTGGTAAATGTAACTAAGTTAATAAAATGTAGCATACAAACGATCTAAATATGAACTACGCACCTACGGGAGAAATAAATTGTAGGATCTTTATAAATAAGTAATTTTTTTAACAAATTTTTATTGGTAGAACAAGATGATTCTTGTAAAAGTATAAAAGCTACAGCCAGATGATAGAATTCGTTCTTGCGCGCATCTATACTCGATGAGCACTATGGAACATTTGTGTAAACAAAGTGCGCGTTGTTTGTTGCACTGTAAAGTTAAAACCGTCCACGTTGCATTACACGTTACGGTACACGTTGCATTACATGTTGCAGCTTGAGGTGTGTACAAGGCATAAGAACAACGGTAACTTTCATAGATGCTAAATCGCCCGTTTTCGGGGGTGGGAATAGATAGGATCTCTAGATTAGATTAGGATATCTTGCATACCATAAATGCTTATGCATGCGCATATATGTATATTGTTATGTTACTGTATATTGAAATAACACCAGTTATTGTTATTATTCATACTATCTCCTTAGTCGTGTTATGAGTGTTTAAGTAAAATTAAAAAAAAAACTATTAAATTAAATTATTAATTTAATTAATTATTTATTAATTAGTTAGAAAAAAATAATAACTTCAGCCAACGGCGTGCACGGGGAAAAATTAAAAAACTCAGATTATAATGTGAAAAATTTTATTCCTAAAAATTTATTGTAAAAACACATCACAAATACACACAATTACACAATTACATCCATTTCTGCACAACAAACATGAATTTCAAGCTGGAATTACAAAAATCATCTTTAAACAATATCACGCAGTACATTCGGCAATTTAAGGAGCGGTAGGCCTGGGTGAAACGGAAGAACAAACGGGAGGGGACAGTTGTTACAAGTTTTGAAGATTAACAGACAAAACAAGTCACGAAAACGTATGTGAACAAAAATACAACGTTTAAAAAACAAGTAAAAGTTTATAAGTGCCCATTAGACCTTCAACCATCAAAATTGAAACAGTGAACAGTTAAAGAAAATCTGAGAGAGGTATAACAAGATTTGAAGCGGCAGGGAGGAGATTACAACGCGCACAACAGGACATAGGATACAAAAACACACACAACATTTAAGTAAATTGGGAAAGTACAAGGTAAGGGTCGAGGGTGGGTTGTTTAGTTAACCATTGTAAAAAAAATTATATTCACATTATAATCTGGTTCTTCCAAAACTGTTCATATTTTTTATTTGCGTCATTAGTGACACAACAATATAAAGCAAGGCAGGTTAGTACTTACAGTCATTAGATTATTGACAACGAGTACGTTTGGCAATTTCGCTGTCGAAAAGTGTTTCTTGAAGTCATGAGAATCAAGGTTGCTAATGTACTGAATTTGCTACGTACAACATTCCTTGTTGCAAACATCGCTGTTACACTTATAACAGGCGAAGAACAAGAGTACACGATGCTATAACGGATTGTGAGAGCTCAAGAAGAGGCATCTTTTGTATTTGAAACAGATGTAGCGCTCGAATTTGGAGACTGGGTGGACCAGCCGAAGAACCGCAATTCGTTGAACCAATAAGTGAATATGACGAAGATTATGAACATCAAGACTGTGTACCCCAAGAAGGAGGTAGTTCAATTGATATTGAATATAAAACGCGAGCCGTTGAGTTTTGGAGAAGTGGAAAAGCAAAGCGACCTTCGTTAGAATCTGTCCAAATTCGATTTAGAAAGATAATGTAATACCTACGTAAATTTCTTATTCTTTATATAAACATTTAAATACGTAAAGAACAAATTTTAAAAGTAGTAGGTACATAAAGATATCTTGTATAGGTTTACACATCTGTATTAATAATAGCATTTGTATCTTTGACGTCCATTTGTTCCAGCTAAAATCAATTAGGCAACTTGAGAGATGGGAAGCAAGTGTTGACCGGGGTGACACCAACAAGGGCAAAAGTACATACCTTACAGAGTATGTTCTGGTTAGGTTTTAGGAAGCGCTAAACAGCGGAAATATTATCCACGATGTAGATCTTCGCAGATGGGCGCTACAGGTAAAGGATGAAATCGAGTATCATTCATTTAAAGCTAGTCGTTGGTGGTTATGGCATGTCAAAAAGGTACATAGAATTGTTTTTCGTAAAATAACAAAGTTTATCCCACGATCCACTCATAGCGATGTTGACGAATTACGATCCACAGCCGAGCGATTTGTTAATGAAATTAAACCTAAAATTAGGGTTGTTGGAGAAGGCAACTTTTATAATGCAGATGAGAGTGGCTTTAATTTAGAGATACACTTCGGTCAAAGCTTGACCGCCATTGGAACAAAAACAGTAGAAGCGGTCGTGCAATCATTATCATCTATTACACATAGTTACACGATCATGCCAACAATTTCATCAAATGGACGACTACTATCCCCCCTCTTTCTTGTGTTAAAAAAACAATAGGTTAATTTGGACCGAACGTACAAAAAACACTTGTTAGGGCTAACGTGTATATATGTATCTGCATCTACATCAGGGAAACTGACCTCGCAACATTTTAAAGATTAGTTTACAGATCTTTCTTACCAAATACTAACGCTTAGTGTCTTGTTATTGGATTCGTGGAGTGGGCATTGTCCTACAGATGTGAGCAATTTAGTACGAACGAACAAAAAATTCGATATTTTTACAATACCTAACAAAACAACTTCAATAGTAGAGCCTCTAGGCGTCTACGGTTTTAGAATATGAAAAAATTTTGTTAGAAAGTTTTCAAATGAAGTACTGCTTATAAGATACGATTTAACACTACATAAAAGAAACACTATTATTCAGTTACAAGCCTTGATACATAATCAATTATCATCGCTGAGGTTCTTCAATCTATTTAAGTATGCGTGCTTTAAAAGTGGATACATCGAAGATCGGCCACGAAAGTTTGAGAATCCTGTACAATTCTGCTTCTCGAAAGAGTTACAAGTACACCATTATACAGTATTTGTGGCAAACCTGCATTTCTTCGTTGTACATGGTGTAAGAAATTTCTTTGTTTTCAACATTTCTACACA
>SMLS01077052.1:0-10059 GCA_004785975.1 Popillia japonica
CACAGTCTTACTGATAGGCATATCATGTGACAGTATAACCCCGTAATGTTAGGCAACGTTATTTTGAACATGAAGTGCAGGAATCTGAATGAATACATCCAGAGTTGTAAAATATGTTGTAAAATTATTCAAGTTACCTCCTTTTCGGAAATATTGACTCACTTATTTAGCTCTCTTAAATTGGTGTACTTTTTACTTTTCTATCTTACATATTTTCAGTGTAGGGCGATAATTGATGTCGATAAATGTAGAAAATGCATACCTACTGAAAGTTTTTATACAGTACAAGATATTTAAAAGTACAGCGGTTTTTCGGGATTTAGGGTGTATTGTAGTTAAATTTTATATACATATTCCTATATATTACATTATCTCAACACACAAAAAGTAACATATGTAAATAAAGTAAAGTAAATAAAGGGAAAGCAAATTTAAAAATATATTTTGGTTTTTCTTTCCAACACATAAGTAACATTTCTTTTGGCAGTTATGGACTTCAAAAGTATGTATGTAATTTCCTAACCTGCTGGAGCTATTTTCCAGAATAACACTAAGAAGTCTTTTGATACGACCATAAGCAATGTCGAAAAGTGTGGATTTTTAGGTTATCATTTTCATGACACAAATGCTTTCCTATTCTTATGTTTTCCAAAAAGCGGAAAACCCCCGGATGTGTCTAGTTCCTATAGACCGCTGTGTCTGCTGAACACCCTGAACAAACTCCTAGAAACCCTCATAAAAAAACCGATTAAATAAAGAATAGGAGGAGAGAGGAGACCTACACGGAAGGGGAAATCTACCATCCACGCTATTCAGGCAGCTATGGAAACGATAAACGAAGACACAGGCAAATGGAGAGTCCTAATAACAATCGATGTGAAAAACGCGTTTAACTCCGCGCGCCACAGCCTTATCACCAAAAATCTAAAGGATAGAGGGATATCTGCATACCTCGTAAGATTTATTACCAACTACCTGACAGTTCGGAAAATCAGTATATGCAAAGGAGAAACCATGGACGTAAACATAGGTGTAACACAAGGATCTGTCCTCGGCCCAGTGCTTTGGAATGTTTTATACGACGGAGTGCTGGACCATGATTTACCTAGAGACGCAGCATGTACTTATTTGCTTTGCAGAAATTGCTGTTGTGGTGGAGGCTGAAGATGAATACACGCTAATGAGGAATACCAACAACTGTTTAAAACAGATAAGCATATGGATGAGCACATACGGACTAAAGTTGGCACCAGACAAATCCGAAGCTATCATCATGAAAGGAAGAAAGAGGAGAAAACACGTGACCTTCATGCTGGAGGGGGTAAAGCTGGTTCTTAAAAAAAAACGGTCAGATACTTAGGTGTAGTTCTTGATGAAAGAGGTTTCTTTTGAGCGCATATGGCAATGGCAACAAATAAAGCCAAACAGAAAACGGCAAATCTAACAAGAATCATACCGAACATAAAAGGCCCTAGAAGCAGCAAGAGCCTGGTACTAACTAAGTAGTGCTACACAACATAATGCTGTATGCAGCGCCGCCGGTCTGGAACGAAACTGTACATATACAGAAGTATAGAAAGCTAATGGAACGAGCCCAGAGAAATATGTATTCTAATGAGAGTTGCTTCAGCTTTTAGGACAGCGTCCTTGGCAGCACTGCAGGTCATCACAGGCACAACACCGATTGATCTAATGGTCTTAGAAAGAACATTTATCTTTAGCCACGCACATGAAGACCACAACACCGCGATAAGAAATGCCAACGCAAATATACTGGCCCAATGGCAGAAAAGATGGAATCAGCAGCGGGAAACGGCCCAGCGGATTAAGCGTCTAATAAAAGACATTCAATCATGGACGAATTGCAGACATCGCACTGTAGAGTACTATCTAAGACAGATACTGACTGCGCATGGCGTTTTCCGGGCGTATTCAAGAAGGATGGGCAAAGACAATGACGACCACTGTATCTACTGTAGACAAACGGACACTGTGGAGCATACTACTTTCGACTGTGACCGGTGGAGTGAGACCAGACGGCTGGCGCAAGCAAAGACCGGGTACGAAGTTACTCCAGAAACGTTAATTCCAATGATGCTAGAATCCGCAAAGAACTGGAACACTATACATACTATGGTACGAACAATTATGAATCGAAAGGAATCGGACGAACGCAGGAGACAGCAAAGAGACGGAGGGCAAACGGATATGACGTTTAGAGGCAGCTGGCGGTGTTCGAGGGTATATTTTTTCAAATGGTTCCGGACACTGTCAAAGAGCATGCAGAGGAGTTTTTTTAGTGGGTAGGCAGATGCTTTGAGAGTCCTACACTACCACATCGCAAGAGATCGCAAGCGTTTTGGTGTTCATAAAGTATTTTCTCCCCTGGCAAAAAAATACATAAGTAACATTTCTTTTGGCAGTTATGGACTTCAGAAGTATATATGTAAGCTCCTAACCTTCTAGAACCATTTTCCAGAATAACACTATGAAATCTTTTGATACGACCATTAGCAATGTCGAAAAATGTGGATCATTTTGATGACACAAATGCTTTCCTATTCTTATGTTTTATGGCGAGTTTCACAAACTGTTGCAATAGCCGTAATTTACAGCACCCTTAAATCATAATGATAAGAGTACTTATGTTGTAGAGACAATTAAGGAATACTATCTAAATATGGCGATTCCCATGATTGATTTAAGGGTTGGATATTGTTGTTGTACATACTTACGCATAATAAAATTGTGTAGTCACAAGCGAATCTATCGCTGATAATGGGTTAAATAAGCAAACTATATGAACAAAGTTTATTAACATTGCTCTCTTTCCTATATAATTATGACATCAGTTATTTTATTATTATATCTTATCCATAATCTAACGAGCAACTGCATCATTTGATCATGTCAAATCTGCGACACATTTCTTAGCAACTACGTATAAGTAATTGTTTCCCTATCGGGATAGACATATATCCTTCTACTATAAAAACATATCTTGAAAGTAGTGGACTTTTTCTAACCGTTAGCATTATTTAATAGCATTTGTTATCTACCTTTAATTATCTTTAGAACAATAGAATTTATTCAGGATTAATTGCTCGTAACATTGGAGGACGCTTGAAAGGATTCTGGCAGCACCGAGTTCGATTCACAGACCCTAAATAGGGTACAACCGCACGGTACATCGGAGCGTTAGAAGTTCCTATACGAAGATCTACAGGTGTTCTTGTGCAAAATAGCTTATTAATTTAGTCGACCTATGTTTCAATGTACTTACAGTAGTCCGTGTATTTGTATACCTAGATACAAATAGGTGTGTGTGTGGACCATTAGGTATTAAGCCGTGTATAATTATACGAAAATGAAGATTTAATACCTCCATAAATAATTTATAATATCGCACCAACTAAGAAACAAACGCAAGAGTTACTGATTATGTGACCTAAATACTCTTGTTAGAGTTTAATAACGGCGTGATACTAGAGCCTATCTCAAAATATGCGTTAATTATTCTGCTCTAAATATGTTTGTCGTTGTACTCCGCGACCCTTCCAAGAAAATTGAACAAATCAAGACAATTACATCCATATTGGAATTCGCAGTTCTGTCAATAGCCTTGTTTTGGTAATTATTGTGTGAAATGTTAGAACATCGTTCATATCAAGTTGTTAAGTAATTAATATGTTCTCATGAAAGAACGATTTCCAATATTAATAATTTCCACGACTCAAATTGCATTCAA
This sequence comes from Popillia japonica, assembly GCA_004785975.1. Classification (NCBI taxonomy): domain Eukaryota; kingdom Metazoa; phylum Arthropoda; class Insecta; order Coleoptera; family Scarabaeidae; genus Popillia; species Popillia japonica. The sequence goes on from SMLS01077052.1 coordinate 3,749, forward strand.
TGAGATGCCACAAACATTGAAATTGGTTTACGCTTCAACAATTTCAAATTTTCTGAATTAATTTGAATGGGGACCATAATATTTGCTAACGGTTCCTATTTTTAAATATAAATTGATACAAACCTTTAACAATATTGATTTTTCTCAAATAATCTGAGCTTTATATAGTGTTGTCAGAGACGTATGTAGGTATGTGTCGGCAACTTCTAGGTATGTACATAACAGAAGATTTTATACAATCATTAAGTTTCTCATATTAAGAAGAGAGTAGCAGTAAGCCTGGAATAATTGAACACACTAAATTGACCTTGTTGTGTATAGCTAGAACAGTAAGGTTGATGCCAATTCCCAAACTACCTTGGAGGCTAAATGGTACGATGCTAGAGCCTTTAAGGTTGCCTAACTGTCAGCGAATGCAAGTCGTTTTCCTTCGCCTTTGGCAACGCAGACTCTGCAACGCACAGGTTTGCATTCTGTTTGAAATACCATTATGTAGCTCCTACCTACGACCTACGACACAAGCTGGTGCAAGGCATAGTACCGCTGGTTACAGAAATATGGTTTTGTTTATTGAAATTGAATTTGTGTGTGAGTTTTGTAATAGCAATGCTGCAGTTGCTTGTAGATAATACAGTAGACAAATTTTTATCAGTCTAACTGACGACTTACCGGTGTTGTTCCTAAATTGCGTGAATTTGGTGTAGTGCCTAATAAGTAATTTGATAACGATTGAAAGACTAAGAACAAAAAGCTGTAGCTAAACGATTGGATCGTATTTGTGACAGTAGTAACCCCAGACCCTTATGTACTCTCGTTTTAGATGTTTTTGAAAATAAAAATTACAATTACTGGAAAAGCTTACTTTCGATAAGAGAACAGGCATTTTTCTTCAGCATGATTAGGCTTCTACATATAGGTATCAGATCAGACATCAGATCGATAGACCTTCCTTTTCTTGGCTGCCAAAATTTCACTAAGTAAACAAGAAATGAATTTATTGCTGATCGGATTAGTGTTTCACTCAAAAAACAATTCTATCCTAAAAGTTGATTTTTTTGAACATCTGCTGTTACTCTGTGTCTTAAAAGCGAGAATTTTTTTTGCTCATAGTAATATGCGTAATATGAATGAATTCGACAATGCAACAATAAATTTTGATGTCATTTAGGAATTCATAAATTGTGAAGACCATTAGAAAGTCGTTAAAATTTAAATAGAACCACATCAGTTTCGGTATAAATATTATTTACTTGCATGAGTTGCAATTTATAGGTCAAGTCATTCTTGTTATACCGGAAAATGAAATGCGTGTTGTCTGACATTTGTAAACATGCTGGTATCTCCATATGGGAAGATATACATACACGGAATTGAACGTCTAGAGAAACGGTCGGCATGAAAAATTATTAATGAAAGTAGTATCGTACATCAATCTTGAAGCCCTACAAAGTCATTATTATTTATAGCGTAATTTAGTTTTATGTTTATGTCCGATCGAAGTTACATAGACCTCGGAGGAGATTTACTATTTCATTTGAAGAGAGAAATCAAATAATTTAGTTTGACGTTTATTGATGTAAATTTTAAACTAATTCTAAAAAAAACAGAAAGATGTATGAACATTCCATACAGACGCATATTTTTCTTTGATTTCCGTTTATTATGTTTAAATAGATATGTATATTGCCGGAACAGCAGACATCTGACATCAAGAAACTCCAAGTTTATGTATGTATATCCATGAATTTTGAGAAGTTAGTAGATATTTTATCGACAACAGTTTGGTTACAGATGGTGGGATTAGTTTATATCAACTACAGCACAGCTGGAAGCATTATTAGCAAGCTTTTGCGGAAATGTTCTGGCAATAATATTACAGATACAACTTCGTATTTGCTGCTCTTACTGAAGAAAAAATATAATATCTCTTACGTTAATTTATCTATACTTACGCATTAGTTAAAATAGAGAAGTAAAGGGACTAAGAGAAGTGGAGAAAATTAGGAGAAGTATAATGCTACCTCAAGCAGCATACAACACAGTTGATAGTAAATATTTATTATAGATTTTAAGTTGAATCTTACAGTTTTCGGTATATTACTACTTGGCGAGTTGTCAGGAAATTGCGAAGTTTGGTGGTATGTCAGGATGGCCGAGCGGTCTAAGGCGCTGCGTTCAGGTCGCAGTCCACTCTGTGGGCGTGGGTTCGAATCCCACTTCTGACAAATACCTTTTTTTATTATATATTCCATGTAGAATATTCAGCTGCTAATGCAATTATTTTTGAATTGTTAGCGAGCTACATTGTTTTAATTTCAAAATAATTCTGCTTCTTTCGCCTCATTTGGAGGAAGGATTATTTTTTTTTCATTTCATATGAATGCGAGGTGAAGTTGCCAACAGCAATAAATGATCCATGCATGGACTGTGACTAAATCATTCCATTTTATTTTGGTTTGGTGTACTGGGATAGATAAATTGTCATCTCGATATGTAATTTCTTCATACTCTTGAGCAAACGTAGTTGTGCTGCATCAGTTTGCTAAAAAAGTATATACGGTGCTAGTCAATGTCTTTGTAATTAGGATAAACTGTTTAGTGGTGATAGGTAAAGTACAAATGAGTAGAGTGATTTTTGCCAGTGATGCCTTTACTGAAAATATCTCGTATAGTAATAATCACTACATTTCGCTCTCCTTCACATTTTAGTAATAAAGAGTAATTTGGCAGTAGTATACATAAAAGCAGCAAATGCATCAAGTCAAAGCGATTGAAGAAAGTGATTTTTAGAACTTGATTTAATAATACAGAATGGGACAGCGCAAATAGCGATTTTGAAAACCGGGAAAAATGAGCTGTATCGCTGCATGTGGCGTATAAAGTGGGGATGCTTTCGGTCATGTTCGACGGTCATTAGCATTTATTAATAATGGAACCCTCCTCCCCTCAACTTCGTCTTATCATATGAAATCCTATTTGTTCCGGCTCTTAAAGAAACCGATTATATGAGTTGAAGACGATTCTGTGAAGAATTTTTGAATGTAACTAATGAAGATGAAGACACTGCTATTGACAAATTATGGATGAGTGACGAGGCTCATATTTATTTTTTCGAACCAACATGCACCAGGATAACTTAGAACTAACAATAATAACTGAATCCCTGAAAGAACGAATTCGTGCAGAAATGGCATATGCCAGTGGAAATGCTGCGGAATGTCATGCGTAACTTTAGGGCCAGGCTTGAACAATGTGTAGGCGAGACCGGGGCTAGTTGACTAGTTTTTAGGTTGTTATTTTTTATAAAGTTATTTTATGTATTTTGTTGAATTATATTAGTTCATGCGATTATAAATTTACCTGGGAGCTAGATTCTATTTTCGAAACTGCTTAATGGATACAAGATAAAGAATAAGTATTACCTTGTGAATGTTTAGTAGGTAAGGAAAGTCAACCCCAGGACTGGGGTTAGTTGATCTACCTGTTGGGGTTAGTTGACTCGGGAATTATTTAGCATGTAGAGTATAACAATATTTTTAAAGTTTTAGAAATAAACATTTTAATTTCTGGTATGCACTATTACATATACTAAACAAGTGTAAACAGTATTTTCTTCTACACATCATCGTCAGAGTCACAATTTATACACACAAGAAAGTTTATTTTTGAACTTTAAACGCAGTTTTTGTGTGTCTATCTTCCACACTGAGTGCATTTTATCCATACAGCTCCAGGGGCGCTATCACTATACAGTTCATCGCAAACCAAGCATTCCGTTGTACCCTTCGATTCGGAAGATGAGGAATTTTAGAGGTAGTGGGTTGGCGTTCTTCTTCTTCTACAAGACACTTTCTGTCTCTTTGTACATTTTTTTATTAGTTTCATTTATCATTCGCTTATACTTCTGTTTCTTTTCTTTAGCCTATTCCCTATCTTTTCGAAGTTGTTCTTTTATAGGTGTCAAAATTTCAGTTTGTCTCTTCTTCCTTGTTTTCCTAGTGTTCTGTCGCGGACTTGCTTTAGGAAATGACCTCACTTCTAGAGGAGACAGAGTTGAATTGGTTACACGTATATTTTCAGAAACTGCATCTGCTTCATTGATTGCGTATGTATCATTAATTGAAAGTGTATTTGAGGGCAAATTCTCTTCGATTGTCTGTATCATTAATTTCAACGTCGTTTAAAAGGTCACCGCACACCGCACACTAGACTTTTAGTCAACTAGCCCCGGTCTTCCCTACACCTGAATGGACGTCATCTTGGCGTCATTTTTAGAAGATGAAATGCTAGCGTATATAGTTTAAAGTGGTGAAAATACTGTTTTAATAAATTGATTGCATTATTTTATAAGTACAGCTTTTTTTAAATTGCTCGTTCCTCCGACCCACCCTGTAGAACAATAATAGAATAGGTACAGATTAAAGTTAGTTGCTACGGAGCTATGGAAGGCTGTGAAGAAATATAAGGGACTCACTACTGATCGAAAGAAGTCTCACAGTTACTTCAGTAATTCAATTTAATTTTTTACATTTATTATTAGTTGAAACAATATGAAAAATCGCTGTGGTCGTTCTTGTTTGCTCTAATGCTGAGTTAGAGATTCCTAGGCCTTCTTGTCTTCATGTGAATGCATAGCAGCTCTTGTGATTGTTGATTATTAGAGATTTATACCTGACACATCTTAAAAGGCAGGGTGTCTATGAATGCCACCAAAGAGGTTACCAGGAGGTAATTCTAGTCTTTATGTAAACTTTATGGCGACCCGTTCAGCTAAATTAATTTAGAGATGCCAATTTGAAGGCTATTTGTAAATAGTATCTCTCCTTTACTAAAGATAAGGGTTTATTACCGTCTAACTCTTCCTAAAGGAAGTCAATATCGTTCTAATTAACGAGATATATAACGAGGAGCAAAAGACAACAGCATCAGTCTTTAGAGACGTAGAAACGACTAATACTTAACTCTCGTGTACTAGTACAACGTACATATGGATAATTACTTGAAGAAATGCTCTACTACATTTTTGTAGGAGGTGGAAAGAGTGCCCGGAGACTGAAAGACGGAAATAAAGAACCTATGCACTACACGTTTTGCCACTAATATAAATGTCTTCTTCAATAGTCGAAAGTCGATAAGGGAAGTGTAAAGATTAAGATTACTATCATACAGCATAACGTGTCAACTACGCCAGATGCAAAATCTTATCGACGGAAAAGTTGGCGGGAGATGTCCGAAGCTCACAATAACTCTGCGTATCACACACGCTGGAAGAAAAAAAATCTTTTGACCTCAGAAGACATTGTTTGTATACAGTCCCTGGCCACTTTATTAGGCCCACCATAAAAATGTCATATATTTCTAGATTTGAACGTAATATACATAATTAAGAAATATGTAAGTAAAAATTAAAGCAAAGGGTGGAATTACAAAGTATTGATAAAACAATTAATAATGCTGTTTCTGTAATGTTTAGAATAAAGTTTTGGGTTTAGCTTATTAATTTGTTTCATTATTTCACTAAAACATTGATTTTAGTAGGTGGGCCTAATAAAGTGGCCAGGGACTGTATAAGTACATATTACACTACCACGACATGGCCAAATCCCGAAAGCTCTCATAATTGAGGCTGGGCCGTGGAAGCCTTCGATTCTACTTTTAAATCAAAAAATTATCGCAAAACTCGGCTAAGTTGTTAGTGAAAATATTCATTACAATATTTCAGGGCCGAAATAAATTGTTCGTGTACCACTGATATAAACGTGTTTAAATTAAAGTGCACAAGATTAAACGAAGAATCAGAATTCGATGCACTACTTCCATATATTTCTTTTAACGAACGTTACAAGTTTGCATCCAAAAGTCGTTTATGAGTTTTCCGTGCATTTTAGGCGATAGGCGAGCTACTAGAGAAGGAATTCGTTTTCTGGTAGTTGGCGGCCTGGTAACAACTTTTGATAGCTGTTCATGTGATATATCAGAGGGGTTAGTTATATTAATTTAGAACTTTCTTGGCTTGATGATTCTCTAAAGAGTTAACGAGGATAAAAGTTGAGTGAAACGAGAACTGTCGTTACGTTACATCGCTATTGTGTTCTCTAGTATATATCATACGTCTGATATACGTAGACAGAAAAACGCATTACTCTCGTATAAAACAAAAATGCAGCGTCAGTCAAATAGAAACTATTGCGGTATATATCCAAATGCTAACTTTGTATTTCAAACAAAGTATTCGAGTAAGTTTGTTCTTACTAAAATTTTATGAGATTAAGTTTTTTAAAATGTAACGTTTTTTACTATTGTTTTTTTTT
>SMLS01077053.1:0-15531 GCA_004785975.1 Popillia japonica
CTCAAGATTAGTATGTCTCCTGGGAGTGGTCAATCACTATGAGAATACAGGTTGTGCGGGAATTGGGTCTCAGGTTGTTTCCGCTTGCGTTATCTTAAAATTTAGAGCGATATAGAATTTTAGGAAACTTTTCTAAGAAATTAGGCTGGAAAGATATGTTACTTTTGTTGTGAGAGATATTTGTGACTTTGTTTATGATAATTGAACGATTAGAATTTAGGTTTAATTGAAATTAGGAGTTTGTAGATTTGCTCCTATAGTTGTTTACAATTTTTAGGATAATTTATAACAGGTATGCTTTCTATCGAAGCTAAAGTAAGAGTCCAATTGTTTTTAATTTCTTTAGGAGACCCCTGGCAAGATTTTTTCTCAAGGCCTGCTTAATTATTTGTTGGAACTGGAGTCGGATGCGCAATATTTGGAATTTGCACAGAACAAAATTCTAATTGGAAATTGGGAGCATTAGGATTTTATTTGCCTTTTTGATAAGGGATTTCTATGTTTTCGAAGATTTACAATCTTTGAGAATTTCTATTGGATGAACGTCAAACATTTAGGAGAACTGTCAATCGTCAGATATGTCCGTATGTTACAATAATCTTTTAATTTGACAATATAACCTTATTGTCTAAGTTGATCTTATGATTTAAGTTTACATTTAATTTTGACATTTTGATTTAAAATTTTTAGTTTTAGATTAATTGTTATATATTTTTATTCTTGGTCCAAAACAAATTTGAATCGGGTGTCACTTCTATAATACCTATTGTGATTGGTTACTGTATGCGACTTAGTATACGAGGTTTCCTCAAATAAATAATTCATTTATTTGGTCTTTATTAATAAACTTACATTAATCATTATGATATCTATCAGAATTTCAATTTTAACATTTACTAAAGTTTCTGTTTTTGTTTCAGGTGCGTACCAAAGCCAGGTTAGGTTCAGCGAGGTTTATCGCCGAATGTGTGAGTAGAAAATTCATAAAAAGAAATGGAATTCACATATAGGCTTGCAGACTTAACAGTGTTTCAAATGCTGCAAGATATTTTCTAACGATTAACTTCGTAATTTATGTATAGGTGCACCGCGTAGCTATTATTTTGAAAATGGAAAATTGGTGTTCATTTTATCTCACATAAAAAGTACGTTATGACGCATGCACGTAAATATAAAGTAAAAAAATCTCACCGTTCTAGAAACTATAAATCACTATTAATAGTCTCGTGAGGTTGCTGAGAATAGATGTATAACAATATACTCAACTACTTGTCAATGTTAATAAAGCGCTAGTCGCTATGCGTAAAAGTAATCAAAATAGCCGTTGGATCATTTTTTCCCATTCTTTTTAGACGGTTTACTGTTATTTGTTGAACCTTGTCTAACATTCTTTTGCTTGTTATATGTTTTCACATGAACGAAAATCAACCTTAATTTACGGAAAAGTAACAAGAGAAAGCAGACACCACTTTTATGAAAAATAAACTTAATGTTAGATTAATCTTCTTTTAAATGTTGTAAGTACTTTTGAAGTTTTTCTAAAAAGACATTTTTTTAACCGCCTCCAATAGAATTGACAACAAAACTTTTGCTCATTGAGCTACACCTTCCTACTTCCTGCTACATTTCCGACCTTCATCCTGAAGGTATCATTTGTTATTGTAGATAAAAAGTAGGTTTGAAACTAACGTCACACTGTTATAAGGAGAATACTTTTCTTATCGTAACTATGTATACATACATTGTATTTTAATATTCAAAAAATACATATTAGGATAGCAGTAGTAATAAAGTGAAAGCAATTTTAATTTCCATTACTATAACTTTTTAGCGTGTTTGTAGACGTCTACAAGAAAGGAAAGGTGTTCAAGCGCAACTAAATGTGTTAGAGGTGAAACATATCTTTCTTCGTTTTTAAGAAAATCGCGAACGTTCTCGATTAAATGTACAATAAATGGAAAATGGGCGATGAGCCGTAGACCTTCATGGTGGTCTTTCATTTTGTCAAAACGGAGTGAATGATATTTCTCAACGTTTGCCAAGCTGCTTCCTCTAGTGAATTCAGTCTGTTAAACTTGTCATCATACATTGGTAATCTTATTATTTGATACTTAACGAAAGTATACCGTGTGAACGCCTGCGAGCGGTCGATAGCTAACCTGTGTACGCTATTTTCTACTGTACAATTGTATTGACAAAAATAACTTGCTGCATTTTAGTTTAGCGATACATTAGATTTCCTATCGAGCGGTAGATCGCGGGCAAGAAATTCAAATGTAAACTGCGAGTGAGGCACAAAATTGTTGTTGCATACTAGCATGCGTATTTCAGTTGAGTCCATACGTCCTAGCTCTCAGTCATTCACACATTTGTCAATAAAGCGCGTTCTGAGTGGTAATGATTGTTTTAAAAATGGAACACCGGCGCGGAAACTGTTAAAATAGTTTTATGGTGGAAATTCTGCGGAAATAAGTAGAGGTAGTTATTAGTTAGATAGATCGCCCGCTCGATAAGAAATCTAATGTACCGCTAAACTAAGATGCAGCAAGCTATTTTTGCCAATACAATCGTACAGTACAATATAGCGTACACAGGTTAGGTTTCGACCGTTCGTGGGCGTTCACTCGGTATATACATATATAGGACTGCACAGTATGTCGTCATATTACTCCGCATTCCTCTCTACAAGAAATTATTGTTCCGGTTTATCCCAATTAAGCCTTTCAGATGTGCACTACAGTAGTGGATTTAGTTTATTCATGCCTGTACATATCTAGATCTACTCAATATCAGCGGCAGTACCATCTGAGGTAGTTTAGTCAGTGCGACCATATTTACAAGACTTTAAGAGTCTAGGAGTTTTTAGTTTAAATACATCTTAAAATACACAGCTAATAATAAAGTTTTCAATCAAAGTAATACATATTCGCTAATTTGTTTGAAGACCAACCTCTCAAGAGGTGTAGCAGCATTCCTAACAATTTTTAAGGCGAATTACACTCCATAAATCTTTGTATCTAGGAGACCTAGATGAGAATGGTGGACGCAATCATGTATATTTAAGGAAAGCCAAGCCGTTTTGAAAGCTCTAGCCATTCATAGCTTTGACTATTAATTTGTTTGGTAACGTCGGATGAACATGACGCAACTGACCACAAGAAACAGACTATCTAGAGCACACAAATGCCGAAGGAGATGAGATTGTGCTCAAACTACTGCTGACATGCATGTCATTGGACCAAAACCCTTCTTCGGCCTTTCAAAACACCAGCTCAAGAAGGAATTTCGAGACTGGGAATCCCGGACACCTGCCTTCTGAAATTGGCATCCTGTAATTTCCCAAATTCCACGACCAATACAGAAACGCAACATCTTAAGTCTGCCTACGATCGTGGACGTAATAATAACTCATGACCAGTCGATGCTCCCGATAATTGTTGCACAGAATAGTGAGACGATAACTGTCACTGGCCTGACGTAATATACACACTATTGCTTGAGTTGACTAAAGCGGAAATGGTAGTCAACTTTTCTACAATAGTTTTATTTACAATTCTTAAAAGTATGTTATGTATGCTAAAGATATATGTAGAAATAAATTGAACCGGACTCGGGGATGGAGATTAGAATTATTGTAAAAGATAAGTTGGAATTCAAGAAACTTAAATCCATGAGAACCAAATATAACAGATCATGCAGTAAAAAAGACAGATGAGATACAAGAAAAACTGCAAGGTTGACATGATGATATATGTTTGTTTCAATAGCAATAGTAGTAGTGACTTTAACAAGGATAGAATTGTTGCCTATCGAGATGTTGGTTTCTCTTATCGCGAAATTGGCAGCCGTAGTAATTGTGCTGCAATGACGGTAATGCGTATATGTCGTGTGTGGACAGAAGAAGGTGGAGGAACAGGAAAAAGACCAATTGGTCAACCAAGGCGTCAAGATACGTGCTTTAGACAACTAGATCTACGAGACCACTCTCTCTGGAGGAAAGTACCCGGACAAATACAAGCGAATGGGTTTATTAACTGCTCCCCAAATAGTAATAAAAAGCTTCTTGATCTAAGAAACTCAGATTTAAGTACCTTCATGGATCAAGGTCATTGCCTTCTAAGGTATCACTTCAAAAAATGGGCTGAGGCGATTTAGGAATTGGGAACTGAATAAAGCTGAGCACATATTTTGCGCGTGCGAAGCGTTTCTTCTTCTACAATAAAATACCATAATTTCTTTAAGTAGTGTATGGAAAAAAAATTAAAGAAACAAGGAAACTGTGAATGGTTATAGTATAATTGTTGTAAATGTTGTTGAGCAAAATACGACTACGTAGCTTACTTAAACATTAAATCAATTATAAACATTAAATCAATTATAGTACATTTCTTGGAAATCTATTGAGATAATTGTTAGATATAAACTCAACGACTACATAGTATTATTATTTCCCCCCAGAATGGGAAAAGGGTGTGAAAAAGGACTTGATGCTCTTCCTTAAAAGAAATTGCTTTCCACTTTCCTGGAAATAAGCATTTAACAAGCTGGGAAACGTTCGGAAGCTTTACTAGTTTTATAGTACGGGTTTTTACAGCGCGCGTTTTAATAGCTTTTGGATGACGTTCTAACGACGTTTGTATTCGCCGCTCTGAATATAATTTTTAATGCGTGTAGCGTTTTTATTGTGATAGCATATTTTAGTATGACAGTACGAGATGTAAACGTTTAATGGAACCGAATCAATCACGGAAGTGGATGCGTTCGCGTGCTATTGCCAGAACTTAGAATAATAAACAATAGCAATTTATCACATTCTTTGCTCTTTTTCTCATTCAATTACAGAGCGACCGATGATGGTATAATTAATACAGGGAATGACACTCTAGCATCCAATATAGCTGATTTACTGCTTGCAGAAATCAATTTGTAGTCAATCGGAGTAATCGTATCACAGTATCGTGTTTTCTTTCACGCGGCGTGCTTCAATGAATTTAAAATATGTGCGGAGCATATTATGTGCCATCCTATAATCTATCGACATTTTAAGCATTTTCTTGTGATATATTTTAGAAATATATTCATACCTTTTTATTTCCCGATATTTTTTCTACTTTGAAGTCAATTAAAACACAATTAGATTAAAAATCTAGTCATTCTTGAACCCACGTAAATTAGGTTTTCGTAATAATACTCTTTCAATAGAAGGAATTGACATTTAATTCAATATCAAGAATAGTATCAAAATAAAATATTTTAAAAACATAATTTTGATATAACCGTAACAATAAAATGAAAAATCTCTCATGTCATCATCAATGTATTTTTTTATCGAGTTCTAACAATTCTATTTTACAGTGTATGTTTTTGAAAATTTAATATAGAAATCGCCGTGTTGTATGTACATACACAGATTGGTCAATAACGTACTTACATATTATATTCTGTATATGCACTATAATTTACGTGAAATTTATGGGACACTATAGCACCTAAAACAACCTAAAACAAACCGATATTGAGATAACGTTGTAATTAACTTAGGTACCCATATACTCGCACACATGTGTACCTTCGCACGTTGACTGCTGGTACTAGATGCGTGTATGTTTACCTATAACCTACACGTTGTCTTTTAATACCAATTAGCTACGTAGATTCCACAGCGTGAGATCTGAACTTAGAGGATATGTAAGCTTCTTTTGCTTTAAATGGTAAGATTGGTTTATTTTTTATTCACTGTGAATATGTCCATTAAATAATAATATTACGTAAGGTGAAAAAGTTGTTATTGCTCTGCTAAGATATACTTCTCGCATATCTACGATATTAGAACCTCAAGTTGTATTTGACAGCGCCTACTGTGTACTTACAAAGACTGACGGATAATCTGATATTACAAAAATGAGGTGGAGTCTTCTAAGTAATTGAAGACTTTATATTTATAGCAGCAGCAATCAGTATGTGAGAATACATGGAGTTGCTTCCAGAAATGCTAGAATGGACGATTCGACGATAAAGATGTCAATTTTCCTGATATAATCAGTTTCAAATATCGATTAGTAGTTATACGGAATAAAATATTAAAGGAAATAATGATATACGTATGCAAAGCTATTAAAGCTAATATGCATCGCTATTAGAGTAAATGAATACAAAATAATCGAAGAATGGTTAATTGACGAGGTAAATATCACAGACGACACATTCAAATGTCTTGTTTGCATTCATCATGTTTGATAGAAGTTCTTGCAATTTAAATGGTATAAAAAGATCTAAGTGTTTGAGATTTAATTTCTCAATTCACCTTATGTTCTCCGCCTCTTTGTAAAGCTAATAAACCTTTCACTATTTGATAGATGAACAACATTTTCTGTAGCAGAAATTTTCTCTTATACAACAACAATCTTTCTGTCTTTTAGTCTTTTAGTTTTTGTGTCATATCGACATTAAATGAAAAAAATATAGACTCAGTAGTCATGTGGTAAGATCCATCGATCTTTGAGTATGGGAGAGCTGGAAATACGAAGTTCGAATGCTGGATCCGGCGATTGTGGCGCATCTGGCCATCTCGATTCTCTGGTTAAGTACCATTCGTTGTTCGGAAATAATTTACAATGCAATATTACTTATGGCAAGATAATGCATCAAGAATGTCTACAAAAACACAGTTACACACACTGTATAAACAGCAAGTACTGCAGTAGTCCGACGATTAAAAGAAAATATGTTTATCCCATAATAATGTTTTCGTATTTATAATATTGACGCTGCTCCCACAACAACAAGTAAAATTTTTAGACAGTACATTGTTTTATGGTAGTTTTATACTGTTTGGTTTCGTAAAGAACAAGCATTAAATTGCTTTGATTTTTGAAAAATTCAGATTTTCTCTTAGGGAGTGCCATTAACAGGCCAACAACCCAACAAACAAAAATGTGGTAAAAGTTTTGTGTTAATTTGATACTGTTTTTTTTTTGCGGCAAACGTCTTACTTCTTTCTTTGCGATATTTGCATTTCTAGCCACCAGTCTAACCAACAAAATCAAAATCTACTAGACCTAAACTGTTGCGTACTCTTCACTCTCCCTCTCTCTCTCCCTCGAAATTTTTGTTTATTTTCGTTTGCCCGTTACTTTTCTCGTATCGTATACATTCATAAATAATTTTTCAATAAATTTATTATATTTATAGCTTATTAACGGTTATTGAAGAAAACAGAGAAAGTATACAGCAGTACTAACTAAAAAGTTATATAATATTACAGTTTTGGATACTTTTGAGGAATACTTGAATACAGAAACCTGTGAAGAAAAACTATTATTTGGAATGTTTTCAAATCGTCGGTGATCTAAGAAAATAAACCCCGGTCTTTTCACTTGTCTGTAAAGTTGTTATTAATTTAATGTGAGCTTTAACATTTTTACGTGTCTTTTCAGTATCCACTACATTACCTCTCCCGTTAAATAAGTATGTTCATCTTGCCCGTAACTTATTACCTACAAATAGTGGGCATTAAAGCCAATAAGAAGTTTCTAACCTAAAATAATAGATTTTTTTAATTACTTACCTACACGGACGTAATGATTGGCGAAGAGTAGTTATTTCTATAATAATTATTCAACATTGTAAATGCTGTAAATCCCGAACGAAAAGTTTATCGTTCGAGAAAAGCCTGCGTCGATATGAATAATTGGGATGAAATTTACGGAAATAAATGTACATTTAAATAAAAAATCTTTATTAGTCCTTGATACACTGTTTTTGTAGTAATTGTATTTTCAGTTTTTGTTCTTCAATCTGCAGTTCTAGAAGCTGAAGTTTTAAGTGCCTGTCCTTCACTCTGTAGTCATTTTTTTCGGCTAATTGTTTCTTTTTAACAGCATTTTCTTCATTTAAGAAATTCATTTGAAGTTGTAACAGCTCAGATCATATCATTGTTTTTTTCCATTGAAATGTTCACTCAATGAAAACATTTTTATCATTTGCATTCTTACGTGAACTTATATTTTATTTACTTTTACTTATTTGTACGTTTTGAGTATAATGATAATGATGCAATTCTTACCTGTTAGTATAGGTGGTAAGCCATTGACGTTCAATTGACTATGTTCCATTAATTCGTTCTCATAATCTGTAAGATCTTAAATTTGTGCTGAGCCTCCTACAGTTTTAAAAACTTCTACTTTGTTTCTTGCCAATTTTTCTTTTAGTGCTTGTTTAATCCCTTCATGTTTATTTCTTAAAACGGATGAAGTTCTATCGCCCCCTCCAAGTGCTTGAAATTCTTGTGCAACCTTATCCCAAGTTTCTTTTTTGTCTTTCCATGTCATCGTATCTGTTTTTTTATTTTCAATCTTGCTTATATGCCTACAAAATAACCAACTAATAATTTCACTTCTAGCTCTGTGAAGTTCTTAGATCTTTTTCTTTTAGTTCCTGTATTCATCTATCCTTACATAAATATAAACATACAAGTAATTTAGTGTCTTGTGTTTATTACAGAAGTATAAGACATAGCTTTTCATTCATTTCAAATTAGAAATAAAATAATAGAAAGATATACCTTAAATAAAAGTGCATTTAAGTGAATATAAACTTTACAAAGAGGTGAAAAGACCGGCCCTTAATATAATATAATAAGGTTCAAAGGTACATCAGCAGAAATAGGTTTAGAGACTATTTGTAGTGTAAGCATCGCCAATGCTGAAAAAGACATTAGTTCCTCTAAATTAATAGAGACATCATTATTTAGTTTGTAGTCATTCTACGGTATGTATGTATATTTTTAACATATCCTGTAATAGTTCCTTGGGATCAACCAGTTGTTGTAAAACGAAGTAGGCGATAATTAGTGCTATACAATATTGTAGGTGTTTTGGGAAGTACTAAAGATGGAGATATTATAACAAAAAAATGTAGCATACATATTTGAATCTGTATAAAACGTAATTGCATTTTGACAGGTCTCTCGTTCTATATATACATTCTTGAAATTTATTGCGAAACTAAATATATACAAGTAAAACTAATGTAAACTATTCACAATTATTCACACGGTTTAATGATCTTTAGGTATTTAGCTATGTGATATATGTGATGTCCGCATGGCAACAAAGTCTTTTGCACACGGTTTTTTTTTAGTTTTTTAATCGTTTCCTATAAAGATCGCATTTCATGCTGTATACGTAAATAAGTACAAGCGTCTGTATATTGTATATATTATAGGTAATATGCTACAAACAAAAGTTCGAAAATAGATGCGGTAATATATTTATTTATAGTGGGAGTTCCTTTAAGTGTATGTCGGGGTATTTAATTTCTGTAGAATGTTTAAACAGTTCGGCGTTTGAGATTATTTAAATTTGTAATTAAAGTTGATTTATGATCAGAAAATATTATTTGCAAGATTTTTAGAATTAACTGTTATATACGTGAGCAAGCATTCGTTTTAATCAGAACTATCATATTGGTATCAACTAGGGTTTATTATCCATTTTATAAATTAGTTACATGTTCTAATAAGATCTGAACAGCTCCTACAGTTTAATATGATAATGGGCAATGCCTTTTTAATTTCTGCAAGCACTGTTTAATTTGGTCTCCAAAGCTATAACTAAGCATCCACAACTCAAATGTTATTCATATGGATGTAGTGATCCCATTACACACAATAGCGAAGATACTTTCTTACTTGGTTATTCAACTGCTTGCTGGATTAAATAATCTGTGCGAATTATATTGTTCCCATGTGTTAACCATATAACTTCTATTAGTATGCACTAGCTTATGAATTAATATTTTCAAAATTTCATGGCATAACTTAACACTACCAATTATTTATGAATGTATTAACAAGGAGTAACTGCTCGTAGATAGAATACAATGACAGTTTAAATAAAAATTATTGTTATACGTATCTAGATGAAAGATTGATACCATATAGCATCACATATTTCTAAATAAGTACTCTAGATAAAAAACTAGTTCTATACTTTTTGGCGCAATACCATGTAATAAAGCCAGCATTATTTTCAGCTTGTATTGCCAAACTTTCTTTGGCCACGTCTCGTCTTTTGGTTAGTTTCTGCAAAATCTACACAGCAGCTTCTTACCAAAACATTCATTTTAAGTTACACTTCACCATAAACGACCTAAACATTTTTTTATAGTCAATGCAGTCTGATGCTTCGTTAAAATACCCGATGAAAATTGAATAGGTATTCTTTTTGAGAAGAGGCTTTTGAATGGCCTCTTGAAGATGTTATTAAGATGCATAACTTATTGCAGTGTCTCGCGAGTATTCTAATTTTAAAAAAGTTTAGCCCAATTCCATGTGGAGACCAATACCAATCTGAGGGAAACTACAAATTGAGCGAATGTTTTTGCGATGTAGCAGTACTGTATCGCAGCTCCATTGAATGGTGCATCTGCATCAAATTTGACTATGAAATTTGTAACTGTAATATCCTGTATCTAGGCCTATCAATTTTTGGACTAAGATTTTCTTCTCGCCAAAATCATTGGCTGGTGTTAGGCTTTTGGACAGTTTACTATCTTAGTAGTAATAATCATAACTTTGTTATATCGACGTTTTTTGTGGTCTGCAGAAATACAAATATTTACGCAATACCCTGAAAAAACACTTTTACGCCAAGCGTATCATCTCCACTTCAAGCTCATCATGCTGATCATTCATTTTTTGTTTAATTTTTTTCTCCCTGTAAATGTATCTATTTTTTCTTTGAAACCCAACCGTCAATCACATTTCCATCTACATATTTATAAGGAAACGATAAGTATAAATCTGAACACTAGAAACGCATTAATACAGATGTTAAAATATGTATATTGAATTTGCGAAAAATGTGAAGTTTGGGAATTTGTCCTGCATATTTTATTTATTGTATATGTAATGTGTAACATAATTATCAAGTAAGTGATAGTATGCTCCTGTTGTTTGCATTTTTTTATATTCTGCTTACACGCCTACCGATATTTTGTTCCAACAAAATGTGTATTACAAATGTATTGACACACATTCATTTTCAAGTATCTAACGAAGATTTTTCTATTAGCCAAAAATTGCATCCATTCTCAAAATCGCGCATGCTTATGAATATCCGATGCGCAAACATAATGGGAACTAGGACGCCTTGAGAACTCGACGTAATAAAAAATTCTATCGTTATAGCCTTTTAACGGCGGTATTTAAAAACGCGACGTAAACCTGAAGTATCAGCGTCCATAAAAAAGTTGTATAGATGATGCACCGGAGCTACAGACGTTGCTTGTTGATGGTGATGTAAAGCACAAAGACAAGGAGTAGTGCGACGAGAAAGATGTTTCGTAAGCAAGTCGGATTTAGGGTCGGTAGGGCCTGTATACCTACAAGCATGTCTCTGTATGCAGATTACGTGAAGAGGGATGCAGCAAACTGTAGGGTGCTCAAGAGCTCCTAATAGCTCTGTATTCAAACATGGAGTAGGTGTAGGAGTCTCACTTGAAACGTTGCGTCCTTTACTTTTGCTACGTACCCTTAGACACCTACTAGACACACGCAAAGTAATTCTTAACAGGTAATTAATACAATTGCAGAGTTTCAAAACATTCAGTCACTAGTTAAACTAAGTCGTTTAGCAGTATTAATTTTATTTCCTTTTGACAATTGTTTCGTCAAAACTCACAACCAATAAATTTTATAGTATAGAGTTTAATATCAACTAGGTACCTATTCTACACAGACTTGATTCAAAAAATCTTATTGATAGTGCATGGCTTGCTGCAAAATATTTAATTAATTCTTTGCGAAAAGAAATTGATACATGTAAATACTTTGTGTCGACTATTATCGGTATTTGCAAACACAAGGAATTATTTAAACACTTAGCAAGACTTAAGCGTCACCTGTTCGTTAATTTAATCTCCATCGTATAGTTTAAACACATTAATCCATTATATTTTGAATTTGAATTTAAGGGTAGAGTAATAGTGACGATGTTGGTTGTATTTTGTGTGATAACTTTGGTTGCACTGAGTACTTCGATAACGTAGAGTACGATCGGCGCTTCAGCTGGCACATTTTGGATGCCTACTATTATTCAACGGTGCAATATTTCCAATAAATATGAACGCTTTGTTGTGGAAAGTTGTCGCCCGATAAATGCCATGCGTTGAATATGAACGCACTTCTGCTATTGTTCATTATTATTACAAACTACCTACAATTATTACTTTTTCTTTGTATAGTTCACAACGATATTCATCGGTGCTTCTCATGTATAAGAACTTGACGAATGCACTGCTCATTATGCTTTATAGTATTTACCTTTGTTTACAATGTTTTTGTTTATATTCGATTAGATTACAAAACAGACTTCGTACAATGACCCATAAACTTATAAACCGGAGATTTTCATTGACCTTAGAGTTATAAATTTTGAAAGATGTATACTTATTGATAGCTTGCTGCGTTTGACAAAATTGTCAAGTAAAAGTACTTGTTATGTCTAATCTAATCATCTTTTTCCTCTTTTTTTGAAATACCTTCAAATGAATGACGCTAATATTTAGAAACTATTAAACTTACACAATAAAGACAAATGTTACAGCTGCTACAAATAACCGATAGCAAAACTTTTTTGTATATACAAGCTCATGCGGAAATAATGCCGTCTAGAGTTTATCTCTGTGTGTGTGTCTAAATTATGACTACTACTTCTCTCTATTCTGACCATCACTGACAAGGAAACACAGGGTGGTGGTGACCGATTTAAATAAAATTTGGTGGGTTTGTAGACTGATGCAGTGTAAGAACAACGGTAACTTTCATAGATGCTAAATCGCCCGTTTTCGGGGGTGGGAATAGATAGGATCTCTAGATTAGATTAGGATATCTTGCATACCATAAATGCTTATGCATGCGCATATATGTATATTGTTATGTTACTGTATATTGAAATAACACCAGTTATTGTTATTATTCATACTATCTCCTTAGTCGTGTTATGAGTGTTTAATTAAAATTAAAAAAAAAACTATTAAATTAAATTAAATTATTAATTTAATTAATTATTTATTAATTAGTTAGAAAAAAATAACTTCAGCCAACGGCGTGCACGGGGAAAAATTAAAAAACTCAGATTATAATGTGAAAAATTTTATTCCTAAAAATTTATTGTAAAAACACATCACAAATACACACAATTACACAATTACATCCATTTCTGCACAACAAACATGAATTTCAAGCTGGAATTACAAAAATCATCTTTAAACAATATCAAGCAGTACATTCGGCAATTTAAGGAGTGGTAGGCCTGGATGAAACGGAAGAACAAAAGGGAGGGGACAGTAGTTTACAAGTTTTGAAGATTAACAGACAAAACAAGTCACGAAAACGTATGTGAACAAAAATACAACGTTTAAAAAACAAGTAAAAGTTTATAAGTGCCCATTAGACCTTCAACCATCAAAATTGAAACAGTGAACAGTTAAAGAAAATCTGAGAGAGGTATAACAAGATTTGAAGCGGCAGGGAGGAGATTACAACGCGTACAACAGGACATAGGATACAAAAACACACACAACATTTAAGTAAATTGGGAAAGTACAAGGTAAGGGTCGTGGGTGGGTTGTTTAGTTAACCATTGTAAAAAAAATTATATTCACATTATAATCTGGTTCTTCCAAAACTGTTCATATTTTTTATTTGCGTCATTAGTGACACAACAAAATAAAGCAAGGCAGGTTAGTACTTACAGTCATTAGATTATTGACAACGAGTACGTTTGGCAATTTCGCTGTCGAAAAGTGTTTCTTGAAGTCATGAGAATCAACGTTGCTAATGTACTGAATTTGCTACGTACAACATTCCTTGTTGCAAACATCGCTGTTACACTTATAACAGGCGAAGAACAAGAGTACACGATGCTATAACGGATTGTGAGAGCTCAAGAAGAGGCATCTTTTGTATTTGAAACAGATGTAGCGCTCGAATTTGGAGACTGGGTGGACCAGCCGAAGAACCGCAATTCGTTGAACCAATAAGTGAATATGACGAAGATTATGAACATCAAGACTGTGTACCCCAAGAAGGAGGTAGTTCAATTGATATTGAATATAAAACGCGAGCCGTTGAGTTTTGGAGAAGTGGAAAAGCAAAGCGACCTTCGTTAGAATCTGTCCAAAATCGATTTAGAAAGATAATATAATACCTACGTAAATTTCTTATTCTTTATATAAACATTTAAATACGTAAAGAACAAATTTTAAAAGTAGTAGGTACATAAAGATATCTTGTATAGGTTTACACATCTGTATTAATAATAGCATTTGTATCTTTGACGTCCATTTGTTCCAGCTAAAATCAATTAGGCAACTTGAGAGATGGGAAGCAAGTGTTGACCGGGGTGACACCAACAAGGGCAAAAGTACATACCTTACAGAGTATGTTCTGGTTAGGTTTTAGGAAGCGCTAAACAGCGGAAATATTATCCACGATGTAGATCTTCGCAGATGGGCGCTACAGGTAAAGGATGAAATCGAGTATCATTCATTTAAAGCTAGTCGTTGGTGGTTATGGCATGTCAAAAAGGTACATAGAATTGTTTTTCGTAAAATAACAAAGTTTATCCCACGATCCACTCATAGCGATGTTGACGAATTACGATCCACAGCCGAGCGATTTGTTAATGAAATTAAACCTAAAATTAGGGTTGTTGGAGAAGGCAACTTTTATAATGCAGATGAGAGTGGCTTTAATTTAGAGATACACTTCGGTCAAAGCTTGACCGCCATTGGAACAAAAACAGTAGAAGCGGTCGTGCAATCATTATCATCTATTACACATAGTTACACGATCATGCCAACAATTTCATCAAATGGACGACTACTATCCCCCCTCTTTCTTGTGTTAAAAAAACAATAGGTTAATTTGGACCGAACGTACAAAAAACACTTGTTAGGGCTAACGTGTATATATGTATCTGCATCTACATCAGGGAAACTGACCTCGCAACATTTTAAAGATTGGTTTACAGATCTTTCTTACCAAATACTAACGCTTAGTGTCTTGTTATTGGATTCGTGGAGTGGGCATTGTCCTACAGATGTGAGCAATTTAGTACGAACGAACAAAAAATTCGATATTTTTACAATACCTAACAAAACAACTTCAATAGTAGAGCCTCTAGGCGTCTACGGTTTTAGAATATGAAAAAATTTTGTTAGAAAGTTTTCAAATGAAGTACTGCTTATAAGATACGATTTAACACTACATAAAAGAAACACTATTATTCAGTTACAAGCCTTGATACATAATCAATTATCATCGCTGAGGTTCTTCAATCTATTTAAGTATGCGTGCTTTAAAAGTGGATACATCGAAGATCGGCCACGAAAGTTTGAGAATCCTGTACAATTCTGCTTCTCGAAAGAGTTACAAGTACACCATTATACAGTATTTGTGGCAAACCTGCATTTCTTTGTTGTACATGGTGTAAGAAATTTCTTTGTTTTCAACATTTCTACACA
>SMLS01077054.1:0-10833 GCA_004785975.1 Popillia japonica
CACAGTCTTACTGATAGGCATATCATGTGACAGTATAACCCCGTAATTTTAGGCAACGTTATTTTGAACATGAAGTGCAGGAATCTGAATGAATACATCCAGAGTTGTAAAATATGTTGTAAAATTATTCAAGTTACCTCCTTTTCGGAAATATTGACTCACTTATTTAGCTCTCTTAAATTGGTGTACTTTTTACTTTTCTATCTTACATATTTTCAGTGTAGGGCGATAATTGATGTCGATAAATGTAGAAAATGCATACCTACTGAAAGTTTTTATACAGTACAAGATATTTAAAAGTACAGCGGTTTTTCGGGATTTAGGGTGTATTGTAGTTAAATTTTATATACATATTCCTATATATTACATTATCTCAACACACAAAAAGTAACATATGTAAATAAAGTAAAGTAAATAAAGGGAAAGCAAATTTAAAAATATATTTTGGTTTTTCTTTCCAATACATAAGTAACATTTCTTTTGGCAGTTATGGACTTCAAAAGTATGTATGTAATTTCCTAACCTGCTGGAGCTATTTTCCAGAATAACACTAAGAAGTCTTTTGATACGACCATAAGCAATGTCGAAAAGTGTGGATTTTTAGGTTATCATTTTGATGACACAAATGCTTTCCTATTCTTATGTTTTCCAAAAAGCGGAAAACCCCCGGATGTGTCTAGTTCCTATAGACCGCTGTGTCTGCTGAACACCCTGAACAAACTCCTAGAAACCCTCATAAAAAAACCGATTAAATAAAGAATAGGAGGAGAGAGGAGACCTACACGGAAGGGGAAATCTACCATCCACGCTATTCAGGCAGCTATGGAAACGATAAACGAAGACACAGGCAAATGGAGAGTCCTAATAACAATCGATGTGAAAAACGCGTTTAACTCCGCGCGCCACAGCCTTATCACCAAAAATCTAAAGGATAGAGGGATATCTGCATACCTCGTAAGATTTATTACCAACTACCTGACAGTTCGGAAAATCAGTATATGCAAAGGAGAAACCATGGACGTAAACATAGGTGTAACACAAGGATCTGTCCTCGGCCCAGTGCTTTGGAATGTTTTATACGGCGGAGTGCTGGACCATGATTTACCTAGAGACGCAGCATGTACTTATTTGCTTTGCAGAAATTGCTGTTGTGGTGGAGGCTGAAGATGAATACACGCTAATGAGGAATACCAACAACTGTTTAAAACAGATAAGCATATGGATGAGCACATACGGACTAAAGTTGGCACCAGACAAATCCGAAGCTATCATCATGAAAGGAAGAAAGAGGAGAAAACACGTGACCTTCATGCTGGAGGGGGTAAAGCTGGTTCTTAAAAAAAACGGTCAGATACTTAGGTGTAGTTCTTGATGAAAGAGGTTTCTTTTGAGCGCATATGGCAATGGCAACAAATAAAGCCAAACAGAAAACGGCAAATCTAACAAGAATCATACCGAACATAAAAGGCCCTAGAAGCAGCAAGAGCCTGGTACTAACTAAGTAGTGCTACACAACATAATGCTGTATGCAGCGCCGCCGGTCTGGAACATAACTGTACATATACAGAAGTATAGAAAGCTAATGGAACGAGCCCAGAGAAATATGTATTCTAATGAGAGTTGCTTCAGCTTTTAGGACAGCGTCCTTGGCAGCACTGCAGGTCATCACAGGCACAACACCGATTGATCTAATGGTCTTAGAAAGAACATTTATCTTTAGCCACGCACATGAAGACCACAACACCGCGATAAGAAATGCCAACGCAAATATACTGGCCCAATGGCAGAAAAGATGGAATCAGCAGCGGGAAACGGCCCAGCGGATTAAGCGTCTAATAAAAGACATTCAATCATGGACGAATTGCAGACATCGCACTGTAGAGTACTATCTAAGACAGATACTGACTGCGCATGGCGTTTTCCGGGCGTATTCAAGAAGGATGGGCAAAGACAATGACGACCAATGTATCTACTGTAGACAAACGGACACTGTGGAGCATACTACTTTCGACTGTGACCGGTGGAGTGAGACCAGACGGCTGGCGCAAGCAAAGACCGGGTACGAAGTTACTCCAGAAACGTTAATTCCAATGATGCTAGAATCCGCAAAGAACTGGAACACTATACATACTGTGGTACGAACAATTATGAATCGAAAGGAATCGGACGAACGCAGGAGACAGCAAAGAGACGGAGGGCAAACGGATATGACGTTTAGAGGCAGCTGGCGGTGTTCGAGGGTATATTTTTTCAAATGGTTCCGGACACTGTCAAAGAGCATGCAGAGGAGTTTTTTTAGTGGGTAGGCAGATGCTTTGAGAGTCCTACACTACCACATCGCAAGAGATCGCAAGCGTTTTGGTGTTCATAAAGTATTTTCTCCCCTGGCAAAAAAATACATAAGTAACATTTCTTTTGGCAGTTATGGACTTCAGAAGTATATATGTAAGCTCCTAACCTTCTAGAACCATTTTCCAGAATAACACTATGAAATCTTTTGATACGACCATTAGCAATGTCGAAAAATGTGGATCATTTTGATGACACAAATGCTTTCCTATTCTTATGTTTTATGGCGAGTTTCACAAACTGTTGCAATAGCTGTAATTTACAGCACCCTTAAATCATAATGATAAGAGTACTTATGTTGTAGAGACAATTAAGGCATACTATCTAAATATGGCGATTCCCATGATTGATTTAAGGGTTGGATATTGTTGTTGTACATACTTACGCATAATAAAATTGTGTAGTCACAAGCGAATCTATCGCTGATAATGGGTTAAATAAGCAAACTATATGAACAAAGTTTATTAACATTACTCTCTTTCCTATATAATTATGACATCAGTTATTTTATTATTATATCTTATCCATAATCTAACGAGCAACTGCATCATTTGATCATTTCAAATCTGCGACACATTTCTTAGCAACTACGTATAAGTAATTGTTTCCCTATCGGGATAGACATATATCCTTCTACTATAAAAACATATCTTCAAAGTAGTGGACTTTTTCTAACCGTTAGCATTATTTAATAGCATTTGTTATCTACCTTTAATTATCTTTAAAACAATAGAATTTATTCAGGATTAATTGCTCGTAACATTGGAGGACGCTTGAAAGGATTCTGGCAGCACCGAGTTCGATTCACAGACCCTAAATAGGGTACAACCGCACGGTACATCGGAGCGTTAGAAGTTCCTATACGAAGATCTACAGGTGTTCTTGTGCAAAATAGCTTATTAATTTAGTCGACCTATGTTTCAATGTACTTACAGTAGTCCGTGTATTTGTACACCTAGATACAAATAGGTGTGTGTGTGGACCATTAGGTATTAAGCCGTGTATAATTATACGAAAATGAAGATTTAATACCTCCATAAATAATTTATAATATCGCACCAACTAAGAAACAAACGCAAGAGTTACTGATTATGTGACCTAAATACTCTTGTTAGAGTTTAATAACGGCGTGATACTAGAGCCTATCTCAAAATATGCGTTAATTATTCTGCTCTAAATATGTTTGTCGTTGTACTCCGCGACCCTTCCAAGAAAATTGAACAAATCAAGACAATTACATCCATATTGGAATTCGCAGTTCTGTCAATAGCCTTGTTTTGGTAATTATTGTGTGAAATGTTAGAACATCGTTCATATCAAGTTGTTAAGTAATTAATATGTTCTCATGAAAGAACGATTTCCAATATTAATAATTTCCACGACTCAAATTGCATTCAATGAGATGCCACAAACATTGAAATTGGTTTACGCTTCAACAATTTCAAATTTTCTGAATTAATTTGAATGGGGACCATAATATTTGCTAACGGTTCCTATTTTTAAATATAAATTGATACAAACCTTTAACAATATTGATTTTTCTCAAATAATCTGAGCTTTATATAGTGTTGTCAGAGACGTATGTAGGTATGTGTCGGCAACTTCTAGGTATGTATATAACAGAAGATTTTATACAATCATTAAGTTTCTCATATTAAGAAGAGAGTAGCAGTAAGCCTGGAATAATTGAACACACTAAATTGACCTTGTTGTATATAGCTAGAACAGTAAGGTTGATGCCAATTCCCAAACTACCTTGGAGGCTAAATGGTACGATGCTAGAGCCTTTAAGGTTGCCTAACTGTCAGCGAATGCAAGTCGTTTTCCTTCGCCTTTGGCAACGCAGACTCTGCAACGCACAGGTTTGCATTCTGTTTGAAATACCATTATGTAGCTCCCAGGTGATTCATAGACTTTGTAACGCTGGTTTTCCCCATAGAGACCAACGCCGGAATAAGTACCTTCTTTGTACCAGCTTTGGATTCTTTCTCCACCATTTCTCCACTCTTTCCAATTCCGGAAAACTTGGTAAGGTTTGTTATAGGAGGTCTTGGTAGTTGCTATATTTCTGTCCATTTCAAAGATGGGATTTATTACTACTGTACCCACACTGGTGTGTCCCGACCCATAGTGGATTCTCGCTTCCATTCTTTCTCCTAGCAAGGAGGGATACTTTACCATAGTTTCCATAGCAGGTGCTGGAGTGCTCTTAATAGCTCCAGTTATACACAGACGTGCCAGTCGCTGAATTCTCGACAGATTATCTGTTGCATATCTCTGTGTAACCATTGGAAACCAAATTAGGCAGCCGTAAATTATCTTCGGTCTTACTGTCCTAGTATATAACCAGTAGGTCATATGCGATTTAAGACCCCTTCTCTTTCCAACTATTCTACAGATGGTTATTAGCACCCCCTCACATTTGTTACTCATTTTCTTCAAATGTGAGTTCTACTTTAGCTTTTAGTCCGTGGCTACTACCAGGAACTTAGCCTCGTGACTGATTTGTATAACTATTGCATTGGATAGGGTCGATTTTCTTACGCAAGTTAATGTCCTTCTTCTGATGATGATGTTGGTTTTACTCCAAAAGTTTCTTCTCTCCAATCTCATCAGCATATCACAATGTCCCTATATGTCAAGAAATGCAGCTAACGCGATTATTGGGTTGTTTAAAGTTCTCTCGACCTACGATACAAGCTGGTGCAAGGCATAGTACCGCTGGTTATAGAAATATGGTTTTGTTTATTGAAATTGAATTTGTGTGTGAGTTTTGTAATAGCAATGCTGCAGTTGCTTGTAGATAATACAGTAGACAAATTTTTATCAGTCTAACTGACGACTTACCGGTGTTGTTCCTAAATTGCGTGAATTTGGTGTAGTGCCTAATAAGTAATTTGATAACGATTGAAAGACTAAGAACAAAAAGCTGTAGCTAAACGATTGGATCGTATTTGTGACAGTAGTAACCCCAGACCCTTATGTACTCTCGTTTTAGATGTTTTTGAAAATAAAAATTACAATTACTGGAAAAGCTTACTTTCGATAAGAGAACAGGCATTTTTCTTCAGCATGATTAGGCTTCTACATATAGGTATCAGATCAGACATCAGATCGATAGACCTTCCTTTTCTTGGCTGCCAAAATTTCACTAAGTAAACAAGAAATGAATTTATTGCTGATCGGATTAGTGTTTCACTCAAAAAACAATTCTATCCTAAAAGTTGATTTTTTTTTAGCATCTGCTGTTACTCTGTGTCTTAAAAGCGAGATTTTTTTTTGCTCATAATAATATGCGTAATATGAATGAATTCGACAATACCGCAATAAATTTTGATGTCATTTAGGAATTCATAAATTGTGAAGACCATTAGAAAGTCGTTAAAATTTAAATAGAACCACATCAGTTTCGGTATAAATATTATTTACTTGCATGAGTTGCAATTTATAGATCAAGTCATTCTTGTTATACCGGAAAATGAAATGCGTGTTGTCTGACATTTGTAAACATGCTGGTATCTCCATGTGGGAAGATATACATACACGGAATTGAACGTCTAGAGAAACGGTCGGCATGAAAAATTATTAATGAAAGTAGTATCGGACATCAATCGTGAAGCCCTACAAAGTCATTATTATTTATAGCGTAATTTAGTTTTATGTTTATGTCCGATCGAAGTTACATAGACCTCGGAGGAGATTTACTATTTCATTTGAAGAGAGAAATCAAATAATTTAGTTTGACGTTTATTGATGTAAATTTTAAACTAGTTCTAAAAAAACAGAAAGATGTATGAACATTCCATACAGACGCATATTTTTCTTTGATTTCCGTTTATTATGTTTAAATAGATATGTATATTGCCGGAACAGCAGACATCTGACATCAAGAAACTCCAAGTTTATGTATGTATATCCATGAATTTTGAGAAGTTAGTAGATATTTTATCGACAACAGTTTGGTTACAGATGGTGGGATTAGTTTATATCAACTACAGCACAGCTGGAAGCATTATTAGCAAGCTTTTGCGGAAATGTTCTGGCAATAATATTACAGATACAACTTCGTATTTGCTGCTCTTACTGAAGAAAAAATATAATATCTCTTACGTTAATTTATCTATACTTACGCATTAGTTAAAATAGAGAAGTAAAGGGACTAAGAGAAGTGGAGAAAATTAGGAGAAGTATAATGCTACCTCAAGCAGCATACAACACAGTTGATAGTAAATATTTATAGATTTTAAGTTGAATCTTACAGTTTTCGGTATATTACTACTTGGCGAGTTGTCAGGAAATTGCGAAGTTTGGTGGTATGTCAGGATGGCCGAGCGGTCTAAGGCGCTGCGTTCAGGTCGCAGTCCACTCTGTGGGCGTGGGTTCGAATCCCACTTCTGACAAATACCTTTTTTTATTATATATTCCATGTAGAATATTCAGCTGCTAATGCAATTATTTTTGAATTGTTAGCGAGCTACATTGTTTTAATTTCAAAATAATTCTGCTTCTTTCGCCTCATTTGGAGGAAGGATTATTTTTTTTTCATTTCATATGAATGCGAGGTGAAGTTGCCAACAGCAATAAATGATCCATGCATGGACTGTGACTAAATCATTCCATTTTATTTTGGTTTGGTGTACTGGGATAGATAAATTGTCATCTCGATATGTAATTTCTTCATACTCTTGAGCAAACGTAGTTGTGCTGCATCAGTTTGCTAAAAAAGTATATACGGTGCTAGTCAATGTCTTTGTAATTAGGATAAACTGTTTAGTGGTGATAGGTAAAGTACAAATGAGTAGAGTGATTTTTGCCAGTGATGCCTTTACTGAAAATATCTCGTATAGTAATAATCACTACATTTCGCTCTCCTTCACATTTTAGTAATAAAGAGTAATTTGGCAGTAGTATACATAAAAGCAGCAAATGCATCAAGTCAAAGCGATTGAAGAAAGTGATTTTTAGAACTTGATTTAATAATACAGAATGGGACAGCGCAAATAGCGATTTTGAAAACCGGGAAAAATGAGCTGTATCTCTGCATGTGGCGTATAAAGTGGGGATGCTTTCGGTCATGTTCGACGGTCATTAGCATTTATTAATAATGGAACCCTCCTCCCCTCAACTTCGTCTTATCATATGAAATCCTATTTGTTCCGGCTCTTAAAGAAACCGATTATATGAGTTGAAGACGATTCTGTGAAGAATTTTTGAATGTAACTAATGAAGATGAAGACACTGCTATTGACAAATTATGGATGAGTGACGAGGCTCATATTTATTTTTTCGAACCAACATGCACCAGGATAACTTAGAACTAACAATAATAACTGAATCCCTGAAAGAACGAATTCGTGCAGAAATGGCATATGCCAGTGGAAATGCTGCGGAATGTCATGCGTAACTTTAGGGCCAGGCTTGAACAATGTGTAGGCGAGACCGGGGCTAGTTGACTAGTTTTTAGGTTGTTATTTTTTATAAAGTTATTTTATGTATTTTGTTGAATTATATTAGTTCATGCGATTATAAATTTACCTGGGAGCTAGATTCTATTTTCGAAACTGCTTAATGGATACAAGATAAAGAATAAGTATTACCTTGTCAATGTTTAGTAGGTAAGGAAAGTCAACCCCAGGATTGGGGTTAGTTGATCTACCTGTTGGGGTTAGTTGACTCGGGAATTATTTAGCATGTAGAGTATAACAATATTTTTAAAGTTTTAGAAATAAACATTTTAATTTTTGGTATGCACTATTACATATACTAAACAAGTGTAAACAGTATTTTCTTCTACACATCATCGTCAGAGTCACAATTTATACACACAAGAAAGTTTATTTTTGAACTTTAAACGCAGTTTTTGTGTGTCTATCTTCCACACTGAGTGCATTTTATCCATACAGCTCCAGGGGCGCTATCACTATACAGTTCATCGCAAACCAAGCATTCCGTTGTACCCTTCGATTCGGAAGATGAGGAATTTTAGAGGTAGTGGGTTGGCGTTCTTCTTCTTCTACAAGACACTTTCTGTCTCTTTGTACATTTTTTTATTAGTTTCATTTATCATTCGCTTATACTTCTGTTTCTTTTCTTTAGCCTATTCCCTATCTTTTCGAAGTTGTTCTTTTATAGGTGTCAAAATTTCAGTTTGTCTCTTCTTCCTTGTTTTCCTAGTGTTCTGTCGCGGACTTGCTTTAGGAAATGACCTCACTTCTAGAGGAGACAGAGTTGAATTGGTTAGACGTATATTTTCAGAAACTGCATCTGCTTCATTGATTGCGTATGTATCATTAATTGAAAGTGTATTTGAGGGCAAATTCTCTTCGATTGTCTGTATCATTAATTTCAACGTCGTTTAAAAGGTCACCGCACACCGCACACTAGACTTTTAGTCAACTAGCCCCGGTCTTCCCTACACCTGAATGGACGTCATCTTGGCGTCATTTTTAGAAGATGAAATGCTAGCGTATATAGTTTAAAGTGGTGAAAATACTGTTTTAATAAATTGATTGCATTATTTTATAAGTACAGCTTTTTTTAAATTGCTCGTTCCTCCGACCCACCCTGTAGAACAATAATAGAATAGGTACAGATTAAAGTTAGTTGCTACGGAGCTATGGAAGGCTGTGAAGAAATATAAGGGACTCACTACTGATCGAAAGAAGTCTCACAGTTACTTCAGTAATTCAATTTAATTTTTTACATTTATTATTAGTTGAAACAATATGAAAAATCGCTGTGGTCGTTCTTGTTTGCTCTAATGCTGAGTTAGAGATTCCTAGGCCTTCTTGTCTTCATGTGAATGCATAGCAGCTCTTGTGATTGTTGATTATTAGAGATTTATACCTGACACATCTTAAAAGGCAGGGTGTCTATGAATGCCACCAAAGAGGTTACCTGGAGGTAATTCTAGTCTTTATGTAAACTTTATGGCGACCCGTTCAGCTAAATTAATTTAGAGATGCCAATTTGAAGGCTATTTGTAAATAGTATCTCTCCTTTACTAAAGATAAGGGTTTATTACCGTCTAACTCTTCCTAAAGGAAGTCAATATCGTTCTAATTAACGAGATATATAACGAGGAGCAAAAGACAACAGCATCAGTCTTTAGAGACGTAGAAACGACTAATACTTAACTCTCGTGTACTAGTACAACGTACATATGGATAATTACTTGAAGAAATGCTCTACCACATTTTTGTAGGAGGTGGAAAGAGTGCCCGGAGACTGAAAGACGGAAATAAAGAACCTATGCACTACACGTTTTGCCACTAATATAAATGTCTTCTTCAA
This sequence comes from Popillia japonica, assembly GCA_004785975.1. NCBI lineage: Eukaryota > Metazoa > Arthropoda > Insecta > Coleoptera > Scarabaeidae > Popillia > Popillia japonica. The sequence goes on from SMLS01077054.1 coordinate 9,643, forward strand.
TAGTCGAAAGTCGATAAGGGAAGTGTAAAGATTAAGATTACTATCATACAGCATAACGTGTCAACTACGCCAGATGCAAAATCTTATCGACGGAAAAGTTGGCGGGAGATGTCCGAAGCTCACAATAACTCTGCGTATCACACACGCTGGAAGAAAAAAAATCTTTTGGCCTCAGAAGACATTGTTTGTATACAGTCCCTGGCCACTTTATTAGGCCCACCATAAAAATGTCATATATTTCTAGATTTGAACGTAATATACATAATTAAGAAATATGTAAGTAAAAATTAAAGCAAAGGGTGGAATTACAAAGTATTGATAAAACAATTAATAATGCTGTTTCTGTAATGTTTAGAATAAAGTTTTGGGTTTAGCTTATTAATTTGTTTCATTATTTCACTAAAACATTGATTTTAGTAGGTGGGCCTAATAAAGTGGCCAGGGACTGTATAAGTACATATTACACTACCACGACATGGCCAAATCCCGAAAGCTCTCATAATTGAGGCTGGGCCGTGGAAGCCTTCGATTCTACTTTTAAATCAAAAAATTATCACAAAACTCGGCTAAGTTGTTAGTGAAAATATTCATTACAATATTTCAGGGCCGAAATAAATTGTTCGTGTACCACTGATATAAACGTGTTTAAATTAAAGTGCACAAGATTAAACGAAGAATCAGAATTCGATGCACTACTTCCATATATTTCTTTTAACGAACGTTACAAGTTTGCATCCAAAAGTCGTTTATTTTTCCGTGCATTTTAGGCGATAGGCGAGCTACTAGAGAAGGAATTCGTTTTCTGGTAGTTGGCGGCCTGGTAACAACTTTTGATAGCTGTTCATGTGATATATCAGAGGGGTTAGTTATATTAATTTAGAACTTTCTTGGCTTGATGATTCTCTAAAGAGTTAACGAGGATAAAAGTTGAGTGATAACGAGAACTGTCGTTACGTTACATCGCTATTGTGTTCTCTAGTATATATCATACGTCTGATATACGTAGACAGAAAAACGCATTACTCTCGTATAAAACAAAAATGCAGCGTCAGTCAAATAGAAACTATTGCGGTATATATCCAAATGCTAACTTTGTATTTCAAACAAAGTATTCGAGTAAGTTTGTTCTTACTAAAATTTTATGAGATTAAGTTTTTTAAAATGTAACGTTTTTTACTATTGTTTTTTTTT